>CANXME010000283.1:0-12500 GCA_948144175.1 Closterium sp. NIES-65
CCGACGCCGCCGCCGCCGCCCGTCAGCCCCCGACGCCGCAGCCCCGCCCGTGAGCCGCCGACGCCGCCGACGCCGCCCCGTGAGCCGCCGACGCCGCCGCTGCCGCCGCCGCCCGTGAGCCGCCGACGCCGCCGCAGCCGCCCGTGAGCTCCCCGCGCGCCGTCCCAGCGCCCGTGAGCCGCCACCGAGCCGCCCCAGCCGCCCGCCGCCGCCCGCCGCCCCTAGCCCACCCGAGCCGCCCGAGCCGCCCGAGCCGCCCGAGTCGCCCGAGCTGCCCGAGCCGCAGAGGAGCTGCACTCCTGCTCCTGTCGGGCTACTGCTGCTCCTGGGCTGTGTACCTGCGCCGCTGACCTACCCGACTCTTCCTGCCCGGTGAGACTGTCAGCTGCTGTCATGGCCACCCCCCATGTCCTAGCTTTTGACGCTGAGGGTAGAGCCATTGACTTTGCAGTCAGGATTGAAGACCTGCAGCTGTACTTACTGTGTGATGCGATCGATGAGGTCTCTCTCTTTGACTTTGTCTCTGGCGCTGTCCCTGCCCCTCCTGCTGATGCTGATTTCGCCGTTCGCTCCAAGTGGGCGACCCGCGATGCTGCTGCACGTCTTGCTGTGCGTCGCCACCTCCCTTCCTCCGAGCGTGCCCACTTTAGTCAGTGCAAGACCGCTCAGGCCTTGTACGACGCTGTAGTTGCACGCTACTCCTCCCCTTCCTCCGCTACGCTGAGCCGCCTCATGCTACCTTTTCTCTTCCCTGACCTCGCTGCCTTTCCCACTGTCGCTGACCTCGTTACCCACCTCCGCGCTAGTGACGCTCGCTACCGCGCGCTGCCCTTCCTGCTGAGTTCCGCGCCGCAAACCCTCCTCCCATGTACATCACTCTCTACTTTCTCGTCACCCGTCTTCCTGAGTCCCTTCGTGTCGTTAGGGACCAGTTTCTCTCTGTCTGTCCCACCACCCTCACTGTTGACCTCCTTGAGGAGTCCCTGCTAGCGGCTGAGAAGAGCATAGTCGCTGTAGGGGCCTCTCGGGGTGACCCTCGCACCCCATCTTTGAGGGGTGTTCTCCTTCCCCCTGCTGCCCTCTGTCGCCTCTGCCGCTGCGGCCGACCTCGCTGGTTTTGAGTCGGTCGGTGCGGCGTCTGCCCCCAGCGGTAGACGCCGCTCTGGCAAGGGGCAAGGGGGGCAAGGGTGCGGGTGGAGCTAGAGAGGAAGTGGCGGTGGAGGTGGGGGTGGCGGGGGGAGTGGGGGTGGCGGTGGAGGTGGTGGCGGGAGTGGAGGTACTGGTGGAGGCGGTGGAGGCGGAGGTGGCGGCGGAGGCGGTAGCGGAGGAGGCGGGGGCGAGGCGGTGGGCGGGTGGGGGCGGTGAGTGTGGAGACGGGGGTGGCGGTGGAGGCGGGGGTGGGTGGTGGCGGCGGGGGTCGGAGTGGCTCGTCCCAGCGGAGCAGCTCTGGGGTGGGTCCAGCGCCAGCAGCAAGCAGCAGCAGCAGCAGCAGCAGCAGCAGCAGCAGCTCTCAGCGCTCTCGCACCGTCCCCCCCTCAGCAGCTCCGTGAGTGGTACTTGCAGCGTCAGCGTGGTGGTGCGTTTGGTCCCTGCCCCTAACGTTCTTCGCACCGGCGATCGTGCGGGGGAGTAGGTGTGGAGGCACCCACACAGCCCTCGCGCTGCTTTGGCCGCCTGACCGACGCCTGGCGTCAGCAGTTTCCGGAGGCCGCTGAGATCCCCCGCTAAGGGGAGCTGTCTAGGGCTGGTGTAGCCATTTATGATCTTGACTTTGATGCTATTCTTTCTGCTATGTATGCTGTGACTGGTAGTGATGAGGATGACTGTTACCGGTGTTTCCCGCCCAACCCGGGCATTGGTACTGCTGCGTCAGGTACTAGTGAGGCTGCTGCTCTAGGTGCCAGTGCGTCTGTGCTCTCAGGTACTGGTGAGTCTGCCTCTCAGGTACTGTGTCGGCTTCGGCCTCTCACACCTTCACCCTTGACTCTGGAGCGTCTCGCTCCTTCTTTCGGGACCGCACTACTCTCACGCCGCTGAGTCGGCCGGTTGCGGTGTCCCTGGCTGACCCCTGTGGGGGGCCTGTCCTGTCTCGCTTCTTCCACGGTACTTCCGTGTCCGGCGGCCCCCTCTGGCACCCTGTCTGGTCTCTACCTCCCCTCGTTCTCGACGAACCTGGTGAGTGGTGCTGACCTACAGGATGCGGGTGTCCACCAGTTCACTTCCTGCTCGTCAGCGAGTGACCCACTGCACGGAGGCTAGCACGGGACGCCACCTGGCTACGTTTACACGTCGCCAGGGTCGAGCCTGTACACACTGACCACTGCTTCTCCTCCAGGTGCTGAGTCTGGTAGGGTCCCTTCGTCTGGTCAGGTGTTTGCCGCAGCGTCCAGGTCTGGTCCTGAGTCTTCCCCCTGTTCGTGTCGTCGTCTGTCTCACGAGACCCTCCTCTGGCACCACCGCCTTGGCCACCCCTCTCTGCTTCGGCTCAGAGGCATGGCCTCCCGTCTTCTTGTGTCTGGTCTCCCCCGGTCTCTACCCTCCCCTTCCTCAGGGCCCTGGCCCTGCCTGTGTCCCCTGTGTCGAGGGGCGCCAGCGTGCTGCCCCTCACTCCTCCCAGTTTCCTCCGACAGAGGCCCCGCTGCAGACGCTTCACATGGACGTGTGGGGCCCAGCCCGCGTCCGTGGACAGGGTCAGGAGCGCTACTTCCTGCTCGTTGTTGACGACTACTCGCGTTACACCACAGTCTTCCCCTTGCGCAGCAAGGGTGAGGTTACTGAGGTGCTGATCGATTGGATCCGCGCAGCTCGTCTTCAGCTCAGGCAGAGCTTTGGCTTCGACTTTCCTGTGTTGCGTCTGCACTCTGACAGAGGCGGAGAGTTCTCCTCTGGCCTTCTGCGTGCCTACTGTCGGGCGCGAGGCATCCGCCAGACCTTCACGCTTCCGGACTCCCCGCAGCAAAATGGGATTGCTGAGCGCCGCATTGGCATGGTCATGGACGTCGCCCGTACGTCCATGATGCATGCGGCTGCCCCCCATTTTCTGTGGTCGTTTGCGGTCAGGTACGCAGCGCATCAGATCAACCTCCACCCCAGGGTCTCCAGGCCGGAGACCTCCCCAGCCCTGCTGTGGACGGGGAAGGTTGGCGATGCGTCGGCGTTCCGGGTCTGGGAATCTCGGGCGTTTGTCCGCGACTTGTCTGCGGACAAGCTGTCCCCTCGTGCTGCTCCCTGCGTCTTCCTGGGGTTCCCCCCCGACGCCCCTGGGTGGCAGTTCTACCACCCCACCTCTCGACGTGTTCTGTCCTCCCAGGACGTCACGTTCGACGAGTCGGTACCCTACTACCGCCTCTTCCCCTACCGCACTCCGTCCCTTCCCCCACCCCCGCTCTTCTTGGTACCAGGTCCCCCCCCGGTAGTCCCCCTCCCCCCTCAGGGTCCTGCCCCTTTAGGTGTGTCCCAGGTAGACGCGGTCGAGCTTGTCGAGGTCACTGGTGACTCTGGTGCTGCTGCGGGAGCTGAGCCTGGGGGTGCGGAGTCTGGGGGTGCTGAGCCTGGGGGTGCGGAGTCTGGGGGTGCTGAGCCTGGGGTTGCTGTGCCTAGGGGTGCTGAGCCTGGGGGTGCTGAGCCTGGGGGTGCTGTGCCTGGGGGTGCTTCGTCTCGCCGGGAGCCACTCTACCCACAGGAGCTGCGTGAGTGGTTTGCCAGGCGCTGGAGGCGTGCTGCTGGTGCTGGTGGTTCTTTGGCTGCAGAGGGTACTGCTGCCGCGCGTCCCGGCGGTGCTCGTACTGTGGGTGCTGGAGCTGCTAGGTCTGAGAGTTCTCCTGGAGCTGGTGCTGCTGAGGGGGTTGGTGCTGAGCCTGCCGTTGGCGGTCCGACTGACAGTGCTCCTGGTGCTGCTGCTGGAGGTTCTGGAGCTTCTGGTGGTGCTGCTGGAGGTGCTGCTGGAGTGGGTGCTCCTGCCGAGGGTGCTGGTGCTGTTCCTGCTGTCTCTGGCGTCGCCGCGCGGCCCCGACCGTACTTCGTTCCGCTCCTGCAGCAGGTTCTTGGTCTTACACCTCCTCCTCCTCCCTTAGAGGGTCCGCAGCCTGTCCGGTCACAGCCACAGCTACAGCCTGCCTCCCCTTTGCCTGCTCCTTCTCCCTACGCTGGTCCGACTGGAGGTCTTACTGAGCGTCGTGAGCCTGCGTCTCGTCCTGCGTCGCCTGTTCGTACTGAGCGCGCTAGTGGTCGCGGGTCGCGTCAACGTCCTCCTCCTGTCCCTGGCACGCACCAAATGTCACTGCGTCCGTCCACTGCTCCTCTGCGTGCCCCTTTGCCTTCTCCTCCCGCTTCCTCTCTTCCTGCTCTTGCCGACCTGAAGTCGGACTCTCTTCGTGCTGCCAGTCCTACTGTCACGCGTCTCCTTGCTACTGCTGTCACTGACCCTTCCTTCGCGTCGTCTGCTGCGTCTGCCCTTGTCACTGAGCTTGTCGACTTTGCTGCGCGCTGTCGTCTAGACTACGCTGCCAGTCTTGTTGCTGAGTCTGAGTCTGCCTGTCCTCCGTCCGTCGGGGGTGAGTGTGCCCTCGGCACGGACGTCCTTGAGGACAGGCAGGAGGAGTTACAGTGTCTAGCCGCCGCTTCACCTCATCTCGCGTCTGTACTGCTAGCCCCTGAGGGAGACCCGGATGCACCAGACATCCCGACTCCGCGCTCTTACGCGGAGGCGATAAAGGGTCCCTACTCCTCTCAGTGGCAGGCAGCTATGGATGCAGAGATGGCTTCCTGGAAGTCCAAAGGCACCTACGTCGACGCTGTTCCCCCTCCTGGGGCGAACATTGTCAGTGGTATGTGGATTTTCAGGGTGAAGCGGCCACCGGGTTCTCCGCCTGTCTTCAAGGCGCGTTACGTGGCTCGTGGCTCCAGTCAGCGGCAGGGGGTTGACTACTTTCAGACCTTCTCCCCCACCCCGAAGATGACCACTCTTCGGGTTCTGCTGCACGTTGCTCCTCACCGTGACTACGAGCTGCACTCTCTCGACTTCAGCACAGCTTTCTTGCAGGGCAGCCTGCACGAGGAGATCTGGCTGCGTCGCCCACCTGGCTTCACTGGGTCTTTCCCTCCTGGTACCCAGTGGAGTCTCCGGCGTCCAGTCTACAGTCTCCGCCAGGCGCCACGTGAGTGGCACGACACACTGAGGACTACGCTCGCGGCACTTGGGTTTGCTCTGTCTAATGCCGACCCGTCACTGTTTCTGCGCACCGACACCTCTCTGCCGCCGTTCTACATCCTCGTGTACGTCGACGACTTGGTCTTTGCCACAGCTGACACTGCTGGACTCGCCTACGTGAAGTCCGAGCTGCAGAAGAGACACACGTGCACTGACCTGGGTGAACTGCGTAGCTACCTTGGCTTGCAGATCACCCGGGACAGAGCGCGCCGCACCATTACCCAGACTCAGTCACACATGGTGCAGCACGTCCTTCAGCGCTTCGGCTTCACGTACTCCTCGCCTCAGGCCACTCCTCTGTCTACTCGCCACTCGCTCTCAGCTCTGCCTTCGGATGAGTCCGTAGAGTCAAGTGGCCCGTTTGCAGAGCTTGTTGGCTGCCTCATGTACCTGATGACCTGCACACGTCCTGACCTTGCATACCCTCTTAGCATTCTCGCACGCTATGTTGCTCCTGGGAGACACCGACCAGAGCACATGGCTGCAGCGAAGAGGGTGTTGCGCTACTTGTGCAGTACGTCGGGCATGGGGCTAGTGCTTGGAGGGCGCAGTCCAGTGGTCCTCAGTGGGCACGCAGACGCTTCTTGGGCTGACGACCAGGCTACGCAGCGGTCGTCACAGGGTTACACCTTCAGCCTTGGTTCCGGCTCTGTTTCGTGGCGGGCTACCCGCTCGTCTTCTGTTCTCGGCTCCAGTTGTGAGGCTGAGATCTACGCTGGGGCTATGGCTGCACAGGAGTTACGCTGGCTCACCTACCTGCTGACCGACCTTGGAGAGCAGCCTCGTTCTCCTCCAGTCCTGTACGTAGACAACAAGGCCATGCTGGCCTTGTGTCGAGAGCAGCGACTGGAGCACAGAACGAAGCACATTGCCCTCCGCTACTTTCTTGCTCGTGAGCTGCAGCAGCGTGGACAGTTGAGACTTGCGTACGTGGCCTCTGAGGCCAACACTGCTGATGTCTTCACTAAGGCACTTGCGCCTTGTGATCATCAGCGTTGTTGCACGCAGTTGGGTCTTGTGTCTGTCTTGCCTCACTTGCTCACTTCTTGACCTTGCTTGTACCTTCACCTATATATACTCTTGCTCTTACTTGCTTGACTCTTGTATATCTTTATATATGATCTTGCATGTGAACTGGCCTTCTGGCCTTTTGAACTTGTGCTCGGAATGTGTGGTGACTTTGTGATCCACCCTGAGCTTTGCTTTGCTTTGCTTGACTGGTCTTGTGACCCCTTGTTCTCCCCCACTTTGCCTATGGGGGTGTGTCAGAACATTATAGCTTACTTATTTGTGTAGGCTATAGTGGGGTATCCCATAGGGGGTACAACCCAGTTAGGGTTTCCTATTTGTACTCACTTCGTTCATAGTTCACTCATTTTCTCGTTCACTTCTTCTCACTAACAGTACTCGAAACATAACAAACGTTGCTCAACATTATACATTTACTAAATTGACACTGTATACACAAAATACGTAGCCACATATTAACTACACTTACAACTACACTACCTAAATCTAAAACAGTTCTACCTGCACCTGGTACGGATCATGACCCCTGCGATGAGCGCTGGTCGGGACAAGATCATCAGGGGAGAGATCCCCAAGCTCATCCCCAGCGAGCTCCTCTTCAGAAATGTCGGTCCAACCGACGATGCATAGCTTCCCGATGCCAATGCACTCTCCCTCGCGCTTAATTTGGCTGGCGTTGATCCAACGCTGCACCACTCGTGCCTGCCTGGCGAGAGCTCCAGGATCCCCGGAACGCGTGAACTGGGCCTTGTTGCAGCAGGGATTGCGCAATTTGGAACGCACCTGAGACAGTTACCACAAAAATTGTAAGCATTACATTAGGATAAAATACCACCGTAAAACTAGAGAACTCACCACTGCAAGCAGCACAAGAAGCTGCTCAGGAAACAAGGCAATCGGGAGGGACCCGTCCCACTCAGAGTCCCACAGAGCAGCACATTTAATAAAACCGTCGGTGGAAAACGGGACTCCGTTAAGGACATGCCAGGGTAATCCGAAAAACTCTGCAGTGACAATGAGAAGGTCAGATACAAGTTTACGGATGGTACAGAAAACGGTGAAGAAGCCTACTTACTGGAATCGTTCCTGGTGACATAGACTTCGCACTTGCTAGAGAAACCCTTGGGCTCGTAGTAAATAGTCAGGCCCTTCAGGCTACGCTTCTCACTCATGAAGACACAGGGCTCGTTAGTCAACGCGAGGATGCGGGTAAGTCGGTAGATCTTACCGATGCGATCATTGAAACGCACACAGGCATGCCTCAGCTTGCCTTGCGACGTCGCAATCGCAGCCACTTTCAATCCTTCAGGTGAGTCTATCGTGTGGCCCGAATGCCCTGCATACAAAAAAAATGTAGTCAGCTTCCATAGACTGACAGCAACAACAGAGACAACAGAAGGCAACCCTTACTAATGAGCGACTTGAGCATGTCATCAGAATTGGGAGAGAGATTGAGCATCTCTCGGTTGAACAGAAACTCATCGCAAGCCTTCTTGGTGTAGACCTGCGCGCTACACAAAAGACCTTAGTAATCCGACGTTTCTGGAGGAAATGAAATGCAACTATAATAATTCAACTTACCTCCCAGGTGAGAGCGTCGGTGTCAACTTCCGAGGCCTTCTTAGCAAGGTGCGTGATAAGCACGAGGCAGTCCTTCAATTCCCCCGCCCTACGCGCGTTCTCCTTGCAATATGCATCCGCGATCGCCTTTGAGTACCCGCCTTGGCTAACAGCTCGTCGTTCACCAAGGGTTCGTCGCGCTCTTCCTCGTCATAAGCTGCAGCCTTAGTAGCGTACACCCGACCTTTAGCGCGTGACATTATCAACTCCATCGGGCTGGCATCAGCCTTTCCTGTTGGTGGACAAAAACAAATACGGAACAGCAACATTAGTCATGGTTGCAGGCAACAGAATCCAAGGCTTAGAAAAGTGAGTAGATGAGTGAATCACCTTTTTCAGCGGCGGGTTCCTTGTCCGCTACGACAGCGACACAGTTATCGATAGTTTCGATAAAAGCAGGGAGATGACCACCGTCACCGGAGCCTTCGGGACCACCAGCAGTGTCGGCAGAGACTGCAAGAGCCTTGTCAGGCTGGCCCGGAGCCTTGGCGGGCTGGCCCGTAGCCTTGGCGGGCTGGGACGGAGCGACACCAAGTGGTCGGCGAAGGCTCGGACGTTCCAGCGCCGGCAGCAGCGTTGACATCTTCGAGGCTCCGATGAAAGGTTTTTTGACGCGGGCCCGTAGGGTGACGACCAGCCGGTGGTTCCTCCGTCTCTTTTTCAGTATTGGTTCCTGCATCGTACAGAAACAAAAAAAGGGAAAAGTAAAAACAAAGATAGATATAGACATAACTGTAACGAAGGCTAGTGTAACAGGAACCAAAGTTACCTCCTGCGGGGGATGGATAGAACAAATGCCGTTCCTTGCTTTTCCGCGGAAGCGGTGATCGAGTCTGGTGCATTTTCAAAGAATCATGGACAAGGTTTTTAGATTTGCTAGGCGCCATGGATTCTAGGGATGAGCCAGTAAAACGAAGCGTATAGCCGGCAAGACGCCTCGCTACAAAATTTATACGCAAAGCAAACGTGACAATACAAAGGATAAGCTTTGGGTGAAGGAGCCACTAATGAGAGTGCTACAACGACTGAAGATGCACGCACCATGATTGGACACTCCACCAAACCTGCGACAGCAGTCGCAGCGAGTGGAGGCTCGGCATGCGACGCGGGAGTCTTGGCGAGGGTAGAAATGGTAAGGAGGAGTCGAAGTTAGAAATTCAAAATTTGAAATTCTAAAACAAGAAACAACTACACAGCATGTAACCTCACCCCTGCCAACGGGAATAGGAAATGGGGGGGTGGAAGAGAGAAGGGAAAGGGGGTGGTGTGCGGGGTACCAATGATGTGGTTGGCTTGCCGCGTGTGACGAAGTTGATTGGTGGGACACGCGGTGCACTTCTCACCTGGGTTGGGTCGTGCGAGGGTAGCGTCCGAGAAAAGAAAGGATGTGGGTGGCTATGCAGCGTGTATGTGGACGACGCGCGGCGCGCCCTTCACAGCTAGGGAGAGGGCACACTGTTCAGATGTGCTGGCATGATGCGCTGCAGCAGTTGCGCTAGCATCGGCAGCAGCTTATGACTGGCTGGCATTCGACGGGGATCTGTTGCGCTGGCTGTGGCTTTTGGAATCTTCGACACGTACCGTCCTTGTTGGTGTCCAGCCAGCTAGTGGAGGTACAGTAACGGCAGAAACATGGCACGGCGCGCTGGAACTGTGTTTGGATGTACTACAGCAAGAACACCGACACAGTAAAACAGGTGCAACAGAACACGAAACCATCAAAGCATGTCAAAAGTTAGAAGAAGAAAGAGGATTGAACTAGCAAGAATGAGGATACAAATAGCAAACCCTAGAAGGGTTGTACTCGCTATAGAGCACCCCACTACAGGCTAGAACAATAAGATAATATTCTGACACACCCCCATAGCCAAAGTGGGGTGTAATCAGCAGAGCAGGCAAAGCAAAACAAGCTCAGGGTGGATCACAATGTCACCACACATTCTGAGCACAAGTTCAAGAAGAAATAGTTTAGAGTTCACAATTATAAGCAAAGCTAGCAGTGGTCACAACGGGCAAGTGAGGAGGAGGAGTGAGAGGAGAGGAGATAGAAGGCGGCGGCTGAAGCTGCAGACACACGGGCAACAGGAGTGGCGAGCACAGTGGCTACCGGGACAGCGCCCCGGACTACGGGAGTAACAGGCCCCGCGGCTCAAATAGCGGCAGACGGGCAACGGACCCACAGGCGACCGGCTCAGCGACAAGCTCACTGGGCTACCGGGACAGCGCCCCGGACTACAGGTGCTGCGGACGACAAACTGGCAACCTCCGCTCAACCTCCCGCACACAGTCCCACCCCCCTCATACACACCCACTGCTACACCGCTAGCTCCACTCCCACGCACCCCCCCTTAAACCCTAAACCCAGTCTCCCACACAACCACCCCCCTCAGCGACAGCTGCAGCAGTGGGAGACGAAGGAGGAGGAGGAGAAAGGGAGGAAGGCACACCGGCCACCCCCATACCCGCCACCCCACAGCTCGCCCGGCCCCCGAAGGAGCCGCGACGGGCGACGGGAAATGGGGGAAGGGGAGGAAGGGGGGGGGGGGGGGGGGGGGGGGGGGGGCCACCACGGACCTGAGGGGAGGGCGGGGCCGCGACAAGGGGCGGGGCCGCGACGAGCGGGGCGGGGCCGCGACGGTCGGGGCGGGACCGCGACGTAGGGCGGGGCCGCGACAGGTCGGGGCCGCGAAGGTAGGGCGGGGCCGCGTAGGGTCCGTGGCGGGGCCGCGACGGTCGGGGCGGGGCCGCGACGCAGGGGCGGGGCCGCGACGGTCGGGGCCGCGACGCAGGGCGGGGCCGCGACGAGGGCGGGGCCGCGACGGTCGGGGCCGCGACAGGTCGGGGCCGCGACTCAGGGCGGGGCCGCGACGTAGGGCGGGGCCGCGTTGGTCGGGGCGGGACCGCGACGTAGGGGCGGGGCCGCAACGTAGGGCGGGGCCGCGACAGCGGGGTAGAAGCCCGCCGCGCGCCTCGGGGCGCACAGCGGGCAAAGAACCGCCGCGCGCCTCGGGGCGCACGGCGGGCAGAAAACCGCCGCGCGCCTCGGGGCGCACGGCGGGCAGAAAACCGCCGCGCGCCTCGGGGCGCACGGCGGGAGGAAAAAGTAGCAGCGGAAGCGAGGTGGTAACCCACCCACAGGATCGATCCAAGGGGATCGACCTGCTCTGATAGCATGTCAAAAGTTAGAAGAAGAAAGAGGATTGAACTAGCAAGAATGAGGATACAAATAGCAAACCCTAGAAGGGTTGTACTCGCTATAGAGCACCCCACTACAGGCTAGAACAATAAGATAATATTCTGACAAAGCTCAGCAGCAGTTTTATTCTCGACGTGGTTCGCCACTTGTGTAGCATTAAATTTCGGATTCACAGAATTGAGACAATGCAGATCTGACGGACAACTGGGTAAGTCACGAAACCTAAGCGGAACTAGAGGGTGTAAACCAAACCCGAAGTCAGTATTGTTTAGGAGCGAAAGTAGTCGTGGGTTGTGGACCGTGCTTACCTAAACTTTGAACAGATTTGAATTAGATGGCACAAACGGATTGGAAAAAACACGTGCCAACAGTAACATGGTCATAAAAGTTTCAACAGTTATCCTTCCACTGTCGAGCGTGCAGTGCGGCGCAGTGGTAAACGGGATTCAAAGAATCAGATCCCGCGTGCAGTGCGGCCCAGCTTCCACAGTCGTCCGAAAGTGTTCCGGATTTCACGATTGTGTTATTTCTGTGCAGACTCGTCTCAGGAATAAAAGCGCACCCATGAGATTATAGATGCGAATGGATTCAAAAGTTTTACCATATAAAACAACAACTATTGCCTCATTCTGAGCCAAAGAATGTATACAAGAGCCCAACCTTTGGAAAAATACAACTGTACTATAATATAATATACCGAGCACATGTATACACATATGTACAACAAATCTCCCTACCACTTGAAATTATTCAAAATGAACTTTGCGAGAGGATGCGACGGATCAACGGTTTTGGGAACAACATGGCGCACACGCAGTATACTCTCAACTGGAAATACCCCATAACCGCGGTGAGATGGCCACCAGGCAAGAGTCTTCATATCCATCGTCTCTGACTGCTGCTGGACTTAGTAGTAACGACCAAATGCAAGGTGCTCCGAAAACTGCTCATCGTCGCCGTCGCCATTAAGCACTGTCCATCTCAATGTGAATAGTAGGAAAATCTTCGCGTGCCAAACCACCTTCTGCTTGTTGTCATCTTCGCCCTCAACATCCACATCAGAAAACCAAGGTTTTTTATGGAACAGTGGAGTTGCCTGTGCATACTGTGGATACCTACTATACCTCGTAAAATCGTCGTCCGGTGGTACCGCAACACCTCCATGCACATCTATCATCTCCTGATAGTGTACATCCTCTTCAGGATGTAGCAGCTCCAGATACGCCCCAATTGACTCACCCAAAAGGTCAAAGTCGCCTGGTACGCTTGCAGCGTATGCTCTGTAAGTCTTGTCTCTCTTGTTTCCCACCCTAAACCTCGCTGATGTCCCCGTGACTGTTGCAACTCCTTTCTCTATGGCCTGCACGTATAAATACAAGCAGAGGGTTGGTGTGGTAAATCTCGCAATGTAAACATCCAACACGTGGCCAACCAGACGAGCACGTT
>CANXME010000283.1:17500-115266 GCA_948144175.1 Closterium sp. NIES-65
CATACGCTAAATTGTTAGACAACGTTCTGCAGCATGATCGAAAATGCTTACCAAGAGCTTCAGTGTAAAGGCGTAAATGGAGATGAGCGGACCACAAGGAGAGTCGATTGCAGATTGCCAAACCTTGGTATGATAAAAAGGGGGGAATCGGGAAAACATCAAAGAAAATCGAGGCAGAAAATAACGACAGACGTCAACGCATAAAAATCAGTCATAAAATCACATTGTCAGATTGATCGACTCAGCAAAGACAAAGGTTAGTGACATTTAAACATAAAGTTGAAACTACGTTGATATGGTAGCGAAATGAAAGTGGACCTGCCTACAACATAAAAAAAAAAATCACCTACATTTGTCACAGTGACGGACTCCGATGGCTCTCGTGGTGTTGTATCAATATCCTCAATGCGCCTATTCGAATCCGACACGAGCGTGAGGTGGCAGGGACGTAGCCTAAGCGCTGGAGCTTCTAGAGAAGCTTGAGTTAAGGAACGTGAAAAATAGAAAAACCAATCTTAGAGAAACAAGTGAGAAATGACGAAGCCTCAGAGACTACCCCCCCGACCAGAAATGCTTGGGGGGAGGGCGAGGAATGGTTGAAAGGGACCTCTGAAGGACGAGGTGTCATTACATGTGTGTTACACACCCAACCTGAAAGTTTACAACAGTTGTTTAGACACGTTTGACCTCGCACAACCGCACTTCACCTTTAATCTCATTACGAACTCACGTTTTTGTTCGTTGCGATGGAGGGAAATACGATTGGTTTCCAACGGTGCAGGTCAACCGAGGGTAGCAGGCTTGTTTCTATTGGTTCAAAAACAATCGCGGCGATTATTTGCCACGCGTCAATGAATCCACCACGCGTGCACCTAGACAAGTGATTTTGCTCGAGGCTCCATAACCAGGGCCCCGTAATGGGTGAGGGTTACTTTGTCCTCACGCGAGACACGCCAGAAAAACGACGAAGTGGGCGATATTTTACATATTGGATTGTGTCTGAACTTATAGCTTATACTTTTGTGTAGGCTATTGTGGGGTATCCCATAGGGGGTACAACCCAATTAGGGTTGGTACTTGTACTCACACATTCATAGTTCATTCATTCCTGTTCCTTAAAGTTTCACATGGTATAGAGCAGGTTCCCCTGTGGGAACTTCGCCTAGGGCCCACCACTTGAATTCTTTTTTTTTCCTGCCCGAAGCGTACTCCTTCCGAGTCGCGCCTCGGGCCTTTCTCTCACCGAGCCGCCCTAGCGGCCGACCTTACGATCGCGGCCCTGCCGCCCTACCCACTTGCGGCCCCGCCGCCCCTACATCGCGGCCTCGCTGCCCCTACTCTCGCGGCCCCGCCGCCCTTACCTGAGCGGCCCCGCCACCCCACCAGAGCGGCCCCGCCGCCCTTACCTACGCGGCCCCTGCCGCCCTCACCTACGCGGCTCCGCCGCCTCTACGTCGCGGCCCCGCCGCCTCACCTACCTGCGGCCCTACCGCCGCCCTACCTGCGGCCCAACCGCCGCCCTACCTGCGGCCCTACAGCCGCCCTACCTGCGGCCGTCCCGCCACCCTACCTGCGGCCGTCCCGCCGCCCTACCTGCGGCCGACCCGCCGCCCTCACTGCGGCCCATCCGCCGCCCTACCTGCGGCCGACCCGCCGCCCTACCTGCGGTCGACCAGCCGCCCTACCTGCGGCCCAACCGCCGCCCTACCTGCGGCCCTACAGCCGCCCTACCAGCGGCCGTCCCGCCGCCCTAACTGCGGCCCATCCGCCGCCCTACCTGCGGCCGACCCGCCGCCTTACCTGCGGCCCGCCCGCCGCCCTACCTGCGACCCACCCGCCGCCCTCAATGCGGCCCATCCGCCGCCCTACCTTCGCGGCCCAGCCGCCCTACCTACGCGGCCCAGCACCGTCCGAGCCGCCCAGCAGCAGCCGAGCCGCCCAGCCGCAGCCGAGCCGCCCAGCAGCAGCCGCGCCGCCCAGCAGCAGCCGAGCCGCCCAGGAGCACCAGAGCCGCCCAGGAGCCGCCGAGCTGCCCGGCAGCGGCCGAGCCCCCAGGAGCCGTCGAGCCGCCCAGCAGCAGCCGAGCCGCCCAGCAGCAGCCGAGCCGCCCAGGAGCCGCCGAGCCGCCCTGCTACCGGGCCGCCCAACCTGCCCTGTCTGGTGAGCACGGCATTGCCCCACTGCTACTGCGTGCCCTTCCCCACTGCTTGCACTGCTAGTCTATCGTCATGGCTACCCCCAGTGTCCTCGCTTTTGACGCTGAGGGTCGAGCCATTGACTTTGAGGTCTGGGTCGACGACCTGCAGTTGTTTTTACTGTGCGATAGGGCGGACGGTCTTTCTCTCTTTGACCTCACCTCTGGCGCCTCTCCTGCTCCTGCTGCTAATGCTGACCCCACTGTTCGCTCTCAGTGGGCCACCCGCGATGCTGCTGCACGTCTTGCTGTGCGTCGCCACTTGCCCACCACTGAGCACGCGCACTTTAGTCAGTACAAGAGTGCTCAGACCTTGTACGACGCTGTCGTTGCGCGCTACTCTTCCCCTGCCACTGCTGCACTGAGCCGCCTCATGCTCCCGTTCCTCTTTCCTGATCTCACTTCCTTTCCGACTGTCGCTGACCTCATTACGCACCTCCGCACTAGTGACACTCGCTACCGCGCTGCCCTTCCTGCTGAGTTCTGCGCCAAGAACCCCCCCCCCATGTACATCGCTCTCTATTACATAGTCACACGCCTCCCTGACTCCCTTCGCGTAGTCCAGGACCACTTTCTCTCAGTCTGTCCCACCACCCTCACTGTCGACCTCCTCGAGAAGGCCCTCCTAGCGGCGGAGAAGAGTATAGTCGCTGTAGGAGCCTCTCGTGGTGACCCGCGCACCCCCATCTTTGAGGGGTGTTCTCCTTTCCCCATGCTGCCCTCTGTTGCCTCTGCTGCTGCTGCCGACCTGCTTGGTCTTGAGTCGGTCGGCGCGGCGTCTGCCCCTAGCGGGAGACGCCGCCCTGGCAAGGGCAAGGGGGGCAAGGGCGCAGGTGGAGCTGGAGGGGGCGGTGGGGGTGGCGGTGGAGGCGGCGGAGGGAGTGGGGGTGACGGTGGGAGTGGTGGCGGGAGTGGTGGAGGTGGTGGCGGCAGCGGCGGCGGAGGCGGTGGCGGCGGAGGCGGTGGAGGCAGAGGCGGTGGTGGTGGCGGCGGTGGAGGAGGTGGTGGCGGGGGAGGTGGAGCTACTTGAGGTAGTGCCCCGCAGCGAAGCGGCTCTGGTGGTGGTCCGCGGCAGCAGCAGCAGCAGCAGCAGCGTTCTCGGGACATCCCCCCACCTCAGCAGCTCCGTGAGTGGTATGCGCAGAGTCAACGTGGTGGAGGCTTTGGCCCGTGCACCTACGTTCTTCGCAGTGGCGACCGCGCGGGTGAGCAGTGTGGGGGTGCCCATGCCACGCGGCGCTGCTTTGGCCGCCTGACGGACGCTTGGCGTCCGCAGTTCCCTGACGCCTCTGAGATCCCCCGCTGGGGAGACCTTTCTAGAGCCGGTGTAGCGATCTCTGAGCTAGACTTTGATGCTATCCTTGCTGCCATGTATGCTGTGTCTATTAGTGATGAGGGTGACTCTTACCGGTGTTTTCCGCCCGACCCGGGCATTGGTACGACTGCGCTAGGTGCCTGTGACACTGCTGCGCTCTCAGGTGCTGGTGAGGCTGCACTTTCAGGTACTAGTGAGGCTGCGCTCTCAGGTACTAGTGAGGCTGCGCTCTCAGGTACCGCGTCGGCTTCGGCCTCCCTCACCTTTACACTTGACTCTGGGGCTTCTCGCTCCTTCTTTAGGGACCGCACCACACTCACGCCGCTTGGCCGGCCGGTTGCGTTCTCCCTGGATGACCCCTCTGGGGGTCCTGTCCTCTCTCACTTCTCCACTGTTCTACCGTGTCCAGCTGCCCCCTCGGGCGCCCTGTCAGGCCTGTACCTCCCCTCGTTCTCGACGAACTTGGTGAGTGGTGCTGCCCTACAGGATGCGGGGGTTCACCAGTTTACTCCTGCGAGTCAGCGGGTGACCCACTGCACGGACGCGCGCACAGGTCGGCACCTGGCCACGTTCTCCCGTCGGCCGGGGTCGAGCCTCTACACCCTGACCGCTGAGTCTCCTCCTGTCCCTGTGTCTGGCCAGGTAGCTGCGTCGGGTCAGGTGTTTGCTGCTGCGTCCAGGTCTGGTCCTGAGTCTGCCCCCTGCTCGTGTCGCCTCCTGTCTCACGAGACCCTCCTGTGGCACCACCGTCTTGGCCACCCCTCCTTGCCCCGTCTCAGGGACATGGCTTCCCGTGTCCTTGTCTCTGGTCTTCCTCGGTCTCTCCCTCCCCTTCCTTTGGGGCCAGGACCTTCCTGTGTCTCTTGTGTCGAGGGGCGCCTCCGGGCTGCCCCCCACTCCTCCCAGTATCCTCCGACAGAGGCTCCTCTGCAGACACTTCACATGGACGTGTGGGGCCCGGCCTGCGTCCGTGGACAGGGTCACGAGCGCTACTTTCTGCTGGTGGTTGACGACTACTCGCGTTTCACCACAGTCTTCCCCTTGCGCAGCAAGCGTGATGTCACTGAGGTGTTGATCGGCTGGATCCGCGCAGCTCGTCTCCAGCTCAGGAGGAGCTTCGGCTCGGACTTTCCTGTTCTGCGTGTGCACTCTGACCGAGGCGGAGAGTTTTCCTCTGGCCTTCTGCGAGCCTACAGTCGTGCACAGGGCATCCGCCAGACCTTTACGCTTCCGGACTCTCCACAGCAAAATGGGATTGCTGAGCGCCGCATTGGCATGGTCATGGACGTCGCCCGTACGTCCATGATGCATGCGGCTGCCCCCCATTTTCTGTGGCCGTTTGCGGTGAGGTACGCGGCGCATCAGATCAACCTTCACCCCAGGGTTTCACGGCCGGGGAAGGTCCGTACCTCCCCGGCCCTCCTGTGGACTGGGAAGATCGGCGATGCGTCTTTGTTCCGTGTCTGGGGATCTCGGGCGTTTGTCCGCGACTTGTCTGCGGACAAGCTGTCCCCCCGTGCTTCTCCCTGTGTCTTCCTTGGCTTCCTCCCTGACGCTCCAGGGTGGCAGTTCTACCACCCCTCCTCTCATCGTGTTCTGTCCTCCCATGACGTCACGTTCGACGAGTCAGTCCCCTTCTACCGCCTCTTCCCCTACCGTACTCCTTCCCTCCCCCCACCACCGGACTTCCTTGTGCCAGGTCCCCCCCCGGTAGACCCCCTCCCCCCTCAGGTTCCTGCCCCTTCAGGTGTGTCCCAGGTAGACGCCACAGAGATGGCTGCAGAGATGGCTTCCTGGAAGTCCACAGGTACCTACGTTGACGAGGTTCCCCCTCCTGGGGCGAACATCGTCAGTGGCATGTGGATCTTCAGGGTGAAGCGGCCGCCTGGCTCTCCACCTGTCTTCAAGGCGCGGTACGTCGCTCGTGGCTTCAGTCAGCGGCAGGGAGTTGACTACTTTCAGACCTTCTCTCCCACCCCGAAGATGACTACTCTTCGGGTGCTGCTGCACATAGCCGCTCAGCGCGACTACGAGCTTCACTCTCTTGACTTCAGCACTGCTTTCTTGCAGGGCAGCCTGCACGAGGAGATCTGGCTGCGCCGTCCGCCTGGCTTCACTGGGACTTTCCCTCCTGGCACCCAGTGGAGCCTCCGACGGCCAGTCTACGGTCTCCGCCAGGCACCGCGTGAGTGGCACGACACACTGAGGACTACGCTTGCGGCTCTTGGGTTTGCTCCCTCTACTGCTGACCCGTCGTTCTTTCTGCGCACCGACACTTCTCTGCCGCCGTTCTACATCCGCGTGTACGTCGACGACTTGGTCTTTGCCACTGCTGACACTGCTGGACTTGCCTACGTGAAGTTCGAGCTGTAGAAGAGACACACCTGCACAGACCTGGGTGAACTGCGCAGCTACCTTGGCTTGCAGATCACTCGGGACAGAGCACGCCGCACCATTACCTTGACTCAGTCACACATGGTGCAGCAGGTCCTTCAGCGCTTCGGCTTCACGAACTCCTCGCCTCAGGCCACTCCTTTGGCTACTCGCCACTCGCTCTCAGTTCTGCCTTTCGATGAGTCCGTAGAGTCGAGTGGCCCGTACCCAGAGCTTGTTGGCTGCCTCATGTACCTGATGACCTGCACACGACCTGACCTTGCATACCCTCTTAGCATTCTTGCACGCTATGTTGCTCCTGGGAGACACCGACCAGAGCACATGGCTGCAGCGAAGAGGGTGTTGCGCTACTTGTGCAGTACGTCGGGCATGGGGCTAGTGCTTGGAGGGCGGAGTCCAATGGTCCTCACTGGTCACGCGGACGCTTCTTAGGCTGACGACCAGGCTACGCAGCGGTCGTCGCAGGGGTACACCTTCAGTCTTGGTTCTGGCTCTGTTTCTTGGCGGGCTACTTGCTCGTCTTCTGTTCTCGGCTCCAGTTGTGAGGCTGAGATCTACGCCGGGGCCATGGCTGCACAGGAGCTTCGTTGGCTCACCTACCTGCTGACTGACCTTGGAGAGCCCCCTCGTTCTCCTCCAGTGCTGTACGTAGACAACAAGGCCATGCTGGTCTTGTGTCGAGAGCAGCGCTTGGAGCACAGAACGAAGCATATTGCTCTCCGTTACTTCCTTGCTCGTGAGCTGCAGCAGCGTGGTCAGTTGCGACTTGCGTACGTGGCCTCTGAGGCCAACACTGCTGATGTTTTCACCAAGGCACTTGCGCCTTGTGATCATCAGCGCTTCTGCACTCAACTGGGACTTGTACCTGTCCTACCTCACTTGCTCACCTCTTGACCTTGCTTGTACTCTTGCATATATATATACCTGCTCTTGCTTGTTTAGCCTTCTATATATATGTCTCATCTTGCATGTGAACTGGCCTTGTGGCCTTGACCTTGTGCTCGGACTGTGTGGTGACTTTGTGATCCACCCTGAGCTTTGCTTTGCTTTGCTTGACTGGTCTTGTGACCCCTTGTTCTCCCCCACTTTGCCTATGGGGGTGTGTCAGATCTTATAGCTTATACTTCTGTGTAGGCTATTGTGGGGTATCCCATAGGGGGTACAACCCAATTAGGGTTGGTACTTGTACTCACACATTCATAGTTCATTCATTCCTGTTCCTTAAAGTTTCACAGATTGAACGGCCAGGATGACTCGTATGTGCAACGTTTCCTATCTGTATAGTGAATTTCTCAGACATGTTCAACAATACTCACAACAAGCGTCGAAAAGGCAATGACCTTGCGATTATGTGTTATGGAGTATACAGCTTGAAGGTACCCTAAACTGTACCAATTTCTTGTAATTTATGAACGATTTCGTTACATGTGTAGCAGGTGTGTGATTCTAGTTCCACTACAACACTAAATTCATGTATTTCCAACGTAATTCATACGCCATTTTATGTCTGCATTGTATTTTAATTATCATGTTATATTTCCATAGTAAAAATTTGCATGTGTTAAATATGCAAAAAAATCAACAACATATTCATAAATCACAGTAAATGTTTTCGCGTACATAAATCTACATCAACTAACACGATAAGTTACACTGGGAACATTTATACAAGGTATTGGAATCTCAATCCATCGATGGTAGGGGCAAAATTTCGACCAACCAGAACGTGCAGGCGTGGAGCTTCGCGACTGGCCAAAAACTTCAGAGCTACTTCCAAACCTGTGCCAAACCTACAACTCACCATCCATGCCTCGAAATCAGGTGCGACTTCTCGGTCCAACACGCAACCGATACGCCACCAAAGCATCCAAATCGCAAACCATTGGCCAAAGCCAATGGTTTGCAAGTCGAAACGACTGGTTTTACCCAACCAGTCACTGGCAACTGGTTTCCGATACGAAAGCGAGAAAACATAGTTTGGTGATGAGGGGCTTCGTCTTGATTGTCAGTGGAATCCGGCCGCCATTCCCTCTTCCATCGGCGGCCTTGCGTCACTCAAGAGCCTGCACATCACCGACAGGGGGACAATCGCAAATCGCCCTCCTTCCAGACGCGTTCACGTCGTTACAGGCACTCGCGCATCTCTTGATTAAAATGCCCGGTCTGGATGAACTGCCGCAGGACTTCCGCAATCTGAGGCTGCTCAAATCGCTCCATCTGATCGGCTGCCTGAGTCTCGGTTCCATTCCCCGATTCTATCGGGCAGCTTACCAACTTGACGCAACTTTCCATCAGTGGCTCCACAAGGCTTCAACTGCCCGAGCCCATCTCCAACCTTACATCGCTGCTGACCCTCGAAATTTCCAACTGCAAAGACCTTTCACCACTGCCCAAGAGGTTCGGGAATCTGCCAGCGCTTGAAACCCTACGTCTGGAGAATGTGTGGGGGATCTCAAATCTGCCCGCGACTCTCGGGCAGCTGACTTCTCTAACGAACCTTATCCTCGACTGCCTAGCTCTCCACCATCTGCCTGACGACGTCGCTCTCCTTCCACGCCTACGCACGCTCAAGCTAGACGTTGGCATTGCAGTGCAGCTGCATCCCTCCGTATACCTCGCCGCCACACTCAAAGAGTTCACGATTGAAAAGACTAGAGCTTTACATTCACTGCCCGAGGAGTTCGGGCTGCTTACTGCCCTCGAGGCCCTGCGCCTGGTTGAGCTTCCGCGGCTCAGCAGCCTGCCCGCGTCACTTGGCGACCTGAGGAGCCTCAAGGAGCTGAAACTTGCGACATGCAGCCTGCTGACGCAGCTTCCCGACTCCTTCACTCTGCTTTCTTCCCTTGAGCTGCTGGAAATCAAGGATTGCTGCAAACTAACAGAGCTACCGCCGGGCATGGGGGATGGTCTGCATAGCCTGCGCGGAGTGACCCTGCTCAAATGCACGTCTCTCACCCACCTCCCTCCATCCTTCTCCAGCCTCTCCTCCCTCGAAACCCTGGTAATCCATCGAGCGACCAGCTTAGGCGCGCTAGCAGACGAGTTTTCCCACTTGACAAGCCTTAAGGAGATCTCTCTTCATGACTGACCACACCTGTCCGCCCTGCCTGCCTGCCTCCCTGCCATCGGCCTCACTCTCACCAGCCTCAAGTTGAGCGGCTGCAAGTAAATCACAGCGCTGCCGGAGGAGATTGGACGGCTGGGAGCGCTTGAAGCTCTCACGCTCTACAATATGCCCAACCTGAAGTCGCTCCCTCACTCGCTGTGTCAGCTGCAGCGGTTGAAAAAGCTGCAAGTGAACTGGGGCAAGCTGCAGTCACTGTTTGGGGATGAAGACCAGGGAGTCGTTCCGCATGGCCATGGGGCGGGAAGCACCTGCCTCCAGTTACCCAGTCACACGGGTAGCACCTGCCTCCAGTTACCCAGTCACACGGGTAGCACCTGCCTCCAGTTACCCAGTCACACGGGTAGCACCTGCCTCCAGTTACCCAGTCACACGGGTAGCACCTGCCTCCAGTTACCCAGTCACACGGGTAGCACCTGCCTCCAGTTACCCAGTCACACGGGTAGCACCTGCCTCCAGTTACCCAGTCACACGGGTAGCACCTGCCTCCAGTTACCCAGTCACACGGGTAGCACCTGCCTCCAGTTACCCAGTCACACGGGTAGCACCTGCCTCCAGTTACCCAGTCACACGGGTAGCAGCAGAGCCGCTGGCAGCTGTGGGGGGTGCGAGGAGAGTGACATGGGTGTGTTGCTGCCATCCCTCCTGGATCTTCAACTGGCGGCCCTTCCACTGCAGCAGCTCGGTGCATCATTGGGCTCCTTCTCCTCGCTATCCCACCTCGAGATCTCGCACATGAATCGCCTCCGCTCGCTCCCACACTCCATCTCTCGCCTCTCTCGCTTGCAGTCACTCACGGTTACTCGTGCCAAAAGCCTGCTAGCTCTGCCAGAATCGATAGGGAAGCTCTCAGCACCCACATCCCTCCACCTTGACGGTCTCATGCGCTTGACTACTCTGCCTGAGTCACTTGGGCAGCTGAAGAAGCTTCAATATCTTCATATTGACCAATCCCCGGGCCTAACCAGGCTTCCCGAGTCCTTCCCTGATCTCTGCCGACTGCAGCGCTGCCATTTCTGCATTCTCGGCATTTCGTGCCTTCCAGATGACTTCTGGAAGCTCTCTGCTCTAAAATACCTCTTGCTCACGTCACTGCCCAAACTCTGCAGCTTGCCCGAATCTTTTTCGCAGCTGCCTGCACTGGAGGAGTTGAACCTGACCCAGTGCGAGGGGCTAGCTCAGTTACCCGCGGGCCTGCAGCAGATGGGGAGGCTGCAGACATGCATCATCAGTTGGTGCCCGCTGCTGCCGACAAGAACAGTTGCATCGATTCACAAAGCGAATTTGGACGAGGGCGAGCGCTTGGTTGAGGGGGAGGAGGAGGAGGAGGAGGAGGAGGAGGAGGAGGAGGAGGAGGAGGAGGAGGAGGAGGAGGAGGAGGAGGAGGAGGAGGAGGGGGAGGGGGGGGGGGGGAGGAGTAGTAGGAGTATGAGGAAGAGTAGGAGGAGGAAATGTTGACAGCGTAGGTGGATGAGGGGAGTGAAGGCAAAGCGAGTGAAAGGGAGGGAGGAGAGGGAAATGATGGGGAGGGGATCGAAGACGAGGTGAACGCAGCGGAGGGGAGCGAAGGGGAAAAGAGCGAAGAGGAGGGGAGCGAAGGGGGCTAGAATGAAGGTTGTCACAGTGTTTCATGTCAACCCAAGCTGTACTTGTTGGCGAACGACTTGTGAGCTGCATAAAAAGCATGTCATGTCAACCTGAGTTGTACACGTTGGTTCTTTGTTGCCTGAAAGCGTGTTGTTGGTGGTAAGGTTCTGCTGTCATGCTAAGGTTGCACCGCTGTCATGGGTGTGCGCAGGGTGCGCAGGTGGGGATGGTGCGGCTATTGTTGAGTCATTGTTAATTTTTCTCTACCATATTTCCAACCCATGGCGTGCAGGGGACTTTGGAGAGGAGCAGGTGCAGCTGGTGCAGCAGGTGGCGGCAGTGAAGGCCATGATGGGCGCTGTGGGCGCGCAGGTGTAGGTGGCAGTCATCCTCGGCAACCATGACGCCTGGTTCCACATGTTCAGATGCTTTCAGATGTTCAGATGGTTTCAGGTGCTTTCAGGTGTTCATGTGCTTTCTGGTGTTCAGGTGGATCCATTCCATGTGTTCACGAGCTCAGGTGGTTTCAGCTCAATGTGGTCAGAAATCCCAAATGTCATGCGGGTAAACTTCACAACCCTGTGAGCCTCAAACCTAGCACCCATGCACTGTCGTGAAACATGTGTCATGTCATCCTGTTCGTTTTCGTTCTCTCATGTTCAGATTCGCTCCTCATCCATGGTTTTTATATGCAGGAAGGAGAGTGCGCCACTGGTGGGTCGAGTCGAGTGGATGAGCTCTCACAGCAGCTTGAAGCGTATGCTCTCCCCCACCTCTCGCTCACCCGCTATCCTGTTCACCTTCTCTGCTGCTCTCCTGCTCTTCTGCTTTCCTAATCTCTATTCTGTTCTCATTGTCTCCTATCAGGTCTCATTATCTCCTGCTTTCCTGCTATCATGCTATCGTGCTACTATGCAACGCACTGACCCCTCCTTCTCGTCCCTCATCTCATCCTTTTTTGTCTCAAGTCTGCTTTCTCTCTCGCCCGCCGTTCACTTGAATCGCTCTTACTACCACCTCACATCTTGCATACGGTAGGGTGGACCTCCCCCAGGGGCACCTGTCCATCACCGTAACCGCTCTACCTTACCTCTCCTTCCCATTGTTCCCTCTGCACCCTTTCCCCCCCATATACCAGTCTGGGCAGCCTGCACGTGGGGTACGGTAGGGTGGACCTCCCCCAGTGGCGCCTGTCCATCGTGGGAGCTCGCCCCTTCTCCTACGGCCCCTCCAGCTCGGCTAAGAGCTTCTACCGCGCCAGGTGGGGCTCTACCGCACCAGGTGGGGCGTGCACAGGCGGAATGGCATGGCAGGTGCAGGGATGTGGGGTGGCGTGGGGATGGCAGGTGCAGACAACAGAGGGGCTGCAGTGGCTGCAAGATGCAGAGCGGTTTCAATGTTTGGATGCTTGCCTTCCCTTTCACCTGTGTGTTTTCGGGGTGATAAACACAAAGGACTATTGCAAGGGCTTTCTGTAAAGGTGTTTCTTCCTTTAAATCTGGTATGATTAGAAGGAACTGTGCGTCGGTTGCTCACACATGTGTTCTTCCATCTGTCCATCCCTCCCAACGCGCCATCAGGTGTGGAGTGCGCACCATGAATGCCAGCACGGCGAAGATCACAGAGACCATCCGAGCAGCACCGGAGGGGCCTGCTGAAGATGATGACGTCACCTATGTAGCATGCAGCGCACTCTATCCCTCTTAGGACCATGCCCATCGTCTGCTGAAAGATGGCAGACGAGTTTTTCATGCCAAACGGCATGAACTTCCACTCATACTGCCCATCGGCTCCGTGGAAGGCCGTCTTGTGCATGTCTTTCGGTCAGACTCGTATCTGGTTGAATCCTTGCTCGAGGTCCAACGTGCTGAAAACCACCGCCCCCACCAGCTTGTCGAATATTTCTTCGGGCGTGGGCATGGTGTAATTGTCCGCCTTGGTGATTTTGTTCAGGTCGCGGTAATCTCCACACATGCGTCGTGACAACACTTCGCCCGTCGCATCCTTTCTGGCTGCCACCACCGTCGCCGCCACATATTCCGAGGTCGACCTTTGGATGAGGCCCGCCTCCAGCAGCTCATGGCACTTCTCCTTGCACACCTCTTTATCCGCCAGGTACATCCTCCTCCTTTGAAACGTCGGTACTTCACTCGTGAGCTCATCCCCAGTTCTCCCACTTTGCTTTTCCCCAACTCCTTCAGTGTGTATGCAAAGGCTCCCCTGTGCGCCTTCAACACCTCCTTCAGGGCTTCCTACTCTGCTTCCGTGAGTCCATCCCCCACGGTCCAGACTGGCTCCTCCGGCACCTCCTTTGCGGGTCTCTCATCTTGACGTGCCTCTTCAGGGACTTTGATCACCGTGTACGCCTGCGTGCAGCTTTTCTTCGCTGTGCGGCTGCGCTGCCCCCCGTCCCTCAAGGCACCTGGCGGCCAGCCGCTCCGCCGGATTTCATCCTCTGCTTCGATTAACTTGGTCAATTTTCGCTTCTCTCGCTCGTAGCGCCACTAGTTCTCCTCGTAGCATGGCGCCCAGCTCGCCTTCTGCTCGACCTTTACGTCCATCTCCCAGAGCAGCAACTGCACTTCCACGGTATGCATGAGCCAATCCATGGCTTCCACGTCCATGCTTTGCCCAATTGCCCTCCTTTGCTCCCACTCCGCCACTCCCTGTGCCTCGGATGCGCCCGGCATGAATCCCATCGCTAGTTCCCGCTCCAGTGTCGTGGGCTCTTCCCAGTCTCCTTTGAAGGAATCGCAGACCATTCCCGGCCCTGGCTTCCCGTTTTCATTCGGAACGCATACGAGCCGGGCGACGCCACCAGCGTCGGCCATGCTTGCCTCGGCAAACCTGGCTCGTTGCAGGGATACTGTGACGGGTGATCCGGATGCATTACCGGGGCCTCTCGACGGTACGCTGCAGTATGTCCTTCACGTAGCGCGCTTGGGGCCGCTCCATCGTCGACAACTCTAGGCGGAGCTTCCCTTCTGATTTCCCGTTCTTCCAGTAACATCTCGGGCGATGCCCTCGAGACCCCAGCTGTGCGGCATCTGTCAAAACATATATGCTTACGTTGTTTAGGCTATTTGGGTGTTAGCACTAGGGGGTACACAATTTCATTCGATGTTGTTCTTGTACCCCTCCCCTTGACCTAATGACGACACTAATCTTCTCGACATTGTATAAAGCGGGTCCTCCCTAAGGTTTTTTTTTTTTTTTTTTAGGGCCCACCGTTTAGCGTTTTTCCTGCCCGGAATCTGCCCGTTTAGCCCGCGAATCGCCCAAGCGTAGACCATACAGCCCGCGCCCATCCCGTTTAGCCCGCGAACCGCCTGAGCGTGGACTGCACAGTTCGCGCTAGGTCCGTTTAGCCCGCGAACCGCCCGCGCGTAGCCCGTACAGCCCGCGCACCACCCTCGCACAGCCCATACAGCCCGCACGTCGCCCGCGTACAGCCCATACAGCCAGCGCACGACTAGCACGCAGTCCGTACGGCCAGCGCCAGGCCCGCGTGCAGCTAGTACACCCCGCGCTAGGCCCGCACGCAGACCGTACAGCCCGCGCCAGGCCCGTGCGCACCTACCCTGCAGCCCGTGCACTTGCACTGGCCCTACACCTCGCCGGCCCGCTATCCCTACTGCCCTACTTCTACTGCACTATTGTCATTGGCCTGCACAGTGTAGTGCCAGCAAGCGCGAGTGCCCTGCCCTGCTTGCACGTGTAAGCACTGGTCGCGCCGCCCTGCCCTATTGAGCGGCGCCCTGCACTGCCCTGCTGGCCTGCACCGCCCTGCACTGCTGGCCTGCATTACTGGCCTGCACTGCCCTGCACTGCTGTCCCACGCCGCCCTGCTGTACTGAGCCGCCCTGCACTGCCCTGCCGGCCTGCATTGCCCTGCTGGTCTCTGCACTGCTGGCCTGCACTACTGGCCTGCATTGCCCTGCACTGCTGGCCTGCGCCGCCCTGCCCTACTGAGCATTGCCCTGCCCTGCCCTGCTGGCCTGCACTACCCTGCTGGTCACTGCCCTGCACTGCCCTGCTGGCCGCGCTGCCCTGCCCGAGCTGGCCGCACCGCCCTGCCTGAGCGCCGCTAACAGCCGCGCCACCTTGCCCTACTGACTATCGCCCTGCTGGCCACCGCCCTGCTTTGCCCTGCCTACGTGATGCTCTGCTGCTAGCGCGCCCGACCGCTCTGCCTGCTATGGCCTCGCTCAGTGTCCTCACGTTCGATCCAGAGGGACGCCCGATAGAGTTCGATTCGTGGCTCGACGACCTACAGCTGTTCTTACTGAGCGATTCCGAGGACAGAGTCTCACTGTTTGACCTCGCGTCTGGCGCCTCTCTCGCCCCTGCCGCCACAGCTGACAATACGACTCGCTCACAGTGGCTTACTCGTGACGCTGCTGCTCGCTTAGCCATTCGCAATCACCTGCTGTTGGCTGGACGCGCTCACTTCGGACAGCATAAGACTGCGAAAGCACTTACGACGCTGTAGTCACTCGTTACTCCTCCCCGGCCACTGCTGCTCTAGGCCGTCTTCTCCTGCCCTACCTGTCCCTAGAGCTGTCCGTCTTTGCCACAGTAGCTGACTTCGTCACTCACCTTTATACTATTGACACTCGCTACCGCACTGCGCTTCCCGTCGAGTTTCTCACTAAGAACCCTCCTCCCATGTACATCACTCTCTACTTCATAGTCACCCGCCTCCTTGACTCTCTTAGTGCTGTCAGGGACCTCCTTCTAGCTGTTGACCCCACCACCGTCAGTGTCGACCTGCTCGAGAAGCACCTCCTTGCAGTTGAGACTAGCATAGTCGCTGTAGGCGCTTCTCGTGGCACTCCTCGCACCCCCTTCTTTGAGGGGTGTTCACCCTCCCCCCTTCTCCCCTCAGTCGCCTCTGCTGCAGCTGTTGACTACCTTTGTGCTGAGGAGGTAGGAGCTGCGTCTGCCCCTAGTGGGAGGCGCCGCAGCGGAAGGGGCAGGGGAGGGAGGGGCGGTGGGGCCGGCAAAGGTGGAGGCGGTGGTGGGGGCGGTGGAGGGGGCGGCGGTGGCGGAGGGAGTGGTGGTGGGGGTGGAGGTGTAGGTGGCGGCAGTGGTGGCGGCAGTGGTGGTAGTGGCGGAGACAGTGGTGGCGGCAGTGGGAGCGGAGGCGGTTCCAGTGGTGGCGGGCGGGGTGATACGAGTCAGAGGGGAGGCCTGGGCGGGGGTCAGAGGCAGCAGGAGCGTCAGCTTTCGCCCCAGGAGCTACGTGAGTGGTTTGCTCAGCGTGGGGCGGCTGGGGGTAGTGGTCCCTGCCCGTATGTCATTCGCACATGTGACCGCACTGGTCACACATGCGGAAAGCTCCACACCCAGTAGCGCTGCTTCTCCCGCCTTACCGATGCCTTTCGCACAGAGTTTCTAGACGCGGCTAAGCTCCCCCGCTGGGTAGAGCTACATTAGCAGGGTGTAGACATCTGTGCTCTTGATTATGATCCTATGCTATCTGCCACGTATGCGTTGACTGTTAGTGCAGAGGGTGACTGTTACCTATGTATGCTGCCAGACCCAGGTATTGAGGCTGCTGCTCTAGGTGCTAGTGAGTCTACTGCTCTAGATTCTGGTGAGTCTGCTCTCTCTGATACTGCGTCTGCTTTGACCTTGCACACCTTCATACTTAACTTAGGTGCTTCCCGCTGTTTCTTTCGCGACAGTACCACATTCACACCACTCTCTGCACCTGTTGCAGTCTCTCAGGCTGACCCCTCTGAGGGCCCAGTTCTTGCAGTTCCTCCACTGTTCTGCCTTGTCCGGCGGTTCCGTCTGGCTCACTGTCAGGTCTCCACCTCCCCTCGTTCTATACGAACATGGTGAGTAACGCCGTCCTTCAGAATGCTTGGGTTGATACCTTTACCCCTGGAGGACAACGTATGGCGATCTGCACGTGTGCACAGACGGGCCGTCACCTGGCCACGTTCACTCGTCGGCCTGGGTCGAGCCTGTACACACTAACTATTGAGCCGCCTCAGATAGCTGCGTCTGCGTCTGCGTTAGGTCAGCTTGTAGCCTTGCTCGTGTCGCGCCCTGTCGCACCAGATGCTCCTTTGGCACCACCGCCTTGGTCACCCCTCTGTGGCACGCCTCCGTGGCATGCAGTCCCATCTCCTTGTCTCTGGTCTTCCCAGGTCTCTGTCAACGGGAGTTGTGTGTTGGCCCCGTCCACGCTTGGGCGGAGCCGACTTCGTGGTGGGGTGTACGGAAGGTACAGCCGACTTGCAGCAGTGGGGACGCCGACTTGGACGAGCTGGTCGACGGGGTTGGTCGACTTGCTCGGCGCCACTGCAATGCCGCCGACTTGGGAAGCCGACGGCCGACTTCAACTGGTGGTCGGCGATGTGGCACGTCGACCTGGAAGTCGGCGCCGACTTGCCAGGTCACCGACTTGCAAGGTCACCGACTTGCAAGGTCACCGACTTGCAAGGTCACCGACTTGCAAGGTCGCCGACTTGCAAGGTCACCGACTTGCAAGGTCACCGACTTTGCACGTCGGCGCCGACTTGGGAGGTCGCCGACTTGGGAGGTCGCCAACTTCAAGAGGTCAGTCTAGAAGTCGGCGCCGACGTAGAAGGGGCGTCGACCTGGTGACGTCGACTTTGGGTAGCAGACTTGGGTGGTCGGCTGACAACTGCACTGGTCGACCAGGAGTGACGTCGACCTAGATCTGGTCGACCGGAGGAGTGGTCGACCTGGTGAGGTCGACTTGGTGTGGTTGTCGACTTGGGAGGTCGACGAGCACATACAGGAGCAGCTGGTCGACAAAGTTGCCCGGTCGACCAGGATACCCGGGTGACGAGGATCTGCGAAGGAGTGCGACGGTCACCCAGGCGAAGTTGGCGAGACCGACCTCCATGGTGGTATCCCGAGGTCGTCGTGGCGGATCAGAGGCAGTCGCTAGCCCGAGGTTGACCTGGTGTGTGCGCTGTGCAGATGACGAGACTTTGCATGCCAATCATCTGCGCGCACCTGCAAAGCGGGTGCACTGCTGTCCTGCGTGAGCAATGCTGGCACACCGTCAACCTGCAGCGTTGGCAAGCTGTCGACTTTGCACTGCTGGAGCGCGGTCGACCAAGTCGTGCTGGAACGCGGTCGACCATGCTGTGCTGGCAGTCGACCAACCTGAATGCTAGCTCTGATGTAGTCTGGCCATGCCAACTTGATTGTACCATTATTGACAACGTTCTCTAGTGAAACTCTTGCCAAATTGCCCCATGAACTAGCAAGCAGTGTGAGCACTAGGAAAACGTCTAAGGACCAACGAACGCAGACATCACACGAGCACACGTGCCTAGCCAGTACTCTAAGCTCCCGTTGTAGTAGTTATCTCCGCATGGTGCGGTGAGCGTGGACGACACCGCGACGTCGTTCAGTCTAGCCGACTTAGCACATACCGATCGTGTTCGTAGACCGGCAGCCGTGCGGTCACTAGCGTGCGCGTAGGCGACGCCGAGGTGATGGATACCCTGGAGGGACGGCTGGAGGATGCGAGGAGACGCCATGAGGCCCAGGAGTATGGGGCGATACCCTGGGCAGTCGTCGAGGCCGGACTCCGCTCCGTGTGGGCGGCGGAGCACCCCCCTTCCCGACCTGCCTCTCCTCGACCGGTGAACAACGACGGCGGCGTCGACGTGGGTGTCAACGCCGGTGGAGGTCAGGTCGGCAGCAGTGCGGGAGGCACGTCGAGGCAGAGAGGTGTGATACACGCCGGTGAAGTCGGCGGCGTTCAGGCGCGGGGGATGCAGTCGTCGGCGGCTGCAGACGCGTCGCGGGGTGACGTCGGAGGTCGACGGAGTGGGCTGTCGCCGATGTCGGCGTCCCAAGTGACGGCAGGTGGGATTGCACCGAGCTACGGCTACTTCAAGTTTACGCCGGACAGGATCTCGGTCACCCCTCCGCTGGTCGGTCGACCTGACATTCTCACCTGGAAGGAAGCCATCGAGCCCCAGCTGGAGATGGCCGGGCTGATCGGCTTCGCCCGAGGGACCGTGGCGACGCCGGGGGAGCACCACCCCGACCTGCGTGCGGAGTTTCGCGCTGTGCAGCTGTTGACCTTCACGGTCATCTCGCGGTGCTGCTCGCCGGGCGTGCAGATCGCCTTGAAGTGGTGCCGGGAGTACCTCGACGCCGGCCACCGGGCGTGGCACTTCATTGAGTCGACGTACCAGGTCACGGACGACCTATTCATCGCCCAGCTGGAGGGACAACTGACGCACCTGCGTATGGGTGACGAGGAGAGTGCGACCGACTACTGCAACCGAGCCAGGCGAATTCTCGCCACCATCAGGATGGCCGGCGCGCAGTACTCCACGGCGTCGTACATCACCCATGTCATGCAGGGACTCTCTAGCAGCTACAACCTGCTTAAGCGGCTGTCTATGGCGCCGAGCACAAGGGCGGCGCTCAACGAGGACAACCTGACCTCGTATATCCTGCAGGACGAGGCGATGCAGGAGGCTGAGCGATCGCAGGAGCTCTTGGCGCAGGCGAACTTGGTCACCTCAGCGAAGCAAGGAGGCCGACCGGGACAGCGCGGGCAGTCTGGCGGTGGTGGTAGCAGTGGCTGGAAGCCGGCCAAGGAGGTCGACAAGAGGAAGTCGACCAAGGACGGCGGTCGAGGAGGAGGAGGTCGACGTCGGGAGTGCTGGATCTGCCACAGCCCCGATCACCTCTCCTTCGAGTGTCCCGACCGCAGTGACTCCGACGACGACGACAAGGGTGGCCGCGGGAGGTCTGGCAGCCGTCGTCTTCGTCGTGGAGGAAACCAGCCGCGCAAGGAGAAGCAGTCGACCAAGACATCGACTTCGGCGAAGGACGCCGACTCCGTTGCAGGCGGCAAGGGGGGAGACGACAAGACGGCGTCGTGCTCGCTGGTCGGCGTCGTGGAGCCGACCATCTCTCTGGCGCCGGAGGCCGGAGAGGACTTCCAGGCGGTGGCGGCGGCTGTGCAGGCGAACCCGGCGGTGGTCCTGCTTGACAGCGGTTGCTCCCACCACCTGATGGGGACGAAGGAAGTCTTCGTCGACCTGCAGCCGAGCGGCTTCATCAAGCACGTGCGCGGCTTCAATGGGGCGCTGCAGGATGTCCAGGGCCGCGGCACCGTTGCCCTGCAAGGGGAGGCCGGGAAGCAGGTGCTCATCCCCGACGTGCTGTACGTCCCGGGTGTGCGGGCGAACTTGCTGTCGTCCGGCCAGCTGAAGGAGCACGGTGTGAAACTGCAAGAGGACGGTGACGGGATGCTGCTCGTCTCGGCAACGGGAGAGGTGCTCGGTCGGGCGACGTACTCCGGGCGTGTCCTCTGCACCGACCTGCGTCCCTGCCCAACGAGGTTGACATCGCCCACGACGGAGGTTGTGGCTCTGCGGGCGATCGTCTCGAAGACGAAGTCGACGCCGGACCGTATGCATGCCCGGCTTGCACATGTCGGCATGGACACCATACGGAGCTCGGCAAAGAACGAGGTCGCCATTGGGCTGGACCTCAAGTCGGCGACGGGCGCTGACTCACCTTGTGTCTCGTGCGTCGGCGGGAAGCTGGCGCGGCACACCTTCCCCGACCACGGCTCCGACGCCGACGATGTGCTGGCCGTCGTGCACATCGACCTGTGCGGGCCATTCCGCGTGGCTGCCAAGGATGGCAGCCTGTACTTCTTGTTGCTGAAGGACCGCAAGACCCGCTACGTGTGGGTGAAGCCGGTCACCAAGAAGTCAGATGCGTTGCCGAAGTTCGTGCAGTGGCTGGCGGTGGCTGAGAGGCAGACGAAGAAGTCGGTGTTGATGCTGCGCTCAGACCGGGGAGGGGAGTTCCTCGGGAAGCAGTTCACCGACTTCGTGAACGACAAGGGGATCGTCCACGACCTGACCTGCCCATACACCCCGCAGCAGAACGGCATGGCGGAGCGGGAGATGAGGACGGTGGTGGAGTCAGTGCGGACAATGCTGCTGCACATGGGCGTGCAGCACCACTGGTGGCACCTCGCTCTGCGACAGGCCGTCTGGGTCCGCAACTGTCTTGAGAGGTCGACGCTGCCACCGGGGAGGACGCCATACCAGCTGCTGACCGGGAAGAAGCCCGACTTGTCGCTGGCGCGGGTGTGGGGCTGCATGGCGCAGTTCCTTGTCCCTGAGCAGCAGCGTGGTGGGAAGCTGCAGCCGAAGGCCAGGTGGGGCGTGCACCTTGGCGTGTCGGCGGCGAGCAAGGGCTGGGAGCTCCTCGACGTCGACGCCGACCGGGTGGTCACCACGTCGGATGTGGTGTTCTACGAGGAGCTGTCGCTGGCCGAGTGGAAGACGGAGTACGGATCGGTGTCCGGCCGCTCGTCGCCCACCCCGCCCTCTGACACCTCGTCGGCGACGCTGCCACTGCTTGCCGAGGTCGGTGAGCTTGCTATTACGGACGTCGAGGACGTCCGCCCCCCTACCCCTCGCCCTCCGACCCCTGCCCCTCCCCTCGTGGCCGACATGCGTGGGCTGACCTCGGAGTCGGCCTTCGGCGATGAGGGGAGTAGTGGGACGTCGCCTTCGGCCAAGTGCATCGCTGATGGCAGACGTGACGAGCGGCAGGTCGACATGGGATTGCAGTCGACGTCGATAGGGGAGGAGCAGGTCGAGAAGCAGGTCGAAGACCAGCGGCCAACAAAGGAGCAGGCAGCAGTGACGCCGACCAAGGAGCAGTCGGCGACCGGGCAGTCGGCAGGGGAGCCGACCATAGGGGAGAAGTCGGCTGGGACGCCGGCTGAGGAGCAGCAGGACGCTGAGGGCAGCGACAACAGCAACGATGGAGGGGACGCCGAGGAGGTCCAGCCAGGACCACGGCGTTCAGGCCGACTTCGGAGGCCGCCTGACTTCTTCGTCCCCGCTGCCTTCACCACGGTGTACGACGTGGACGATGAGGCCGACGACCTGCTGTACGACGATGCCGAGGAGGATGAGGAGTTTCCAGAGCTCGACCCCGACATGCTAGCCGACCCCGAGCACCGTTGGGACATCTCGACGATGACGGTGAAGGAGGCGTTGGCGAGCTGGAAGGGCCCGGCGGTGAAGGCCGCCATGGAGGAGGAGATTCGCAGCCTCCTCAACATGGGAACGTGGGAGTTGGTCGAACGTCCGCCGGGAGTGAATGTCATGAAGAACCGGTGGGTGTTGACGACGAAGTACCACGTCGACGACACCGTCGAGCGCGAGAAGGCGAGGCTGGTTGTGAAGGGCTTCACGCAGGTGTACGGCGCCGACTACGACGAGACGTTCGCGCCGGTGGGCAGCTACGTCACGCTGAGGATCTTCCTCAGCATCGTCGCCGTCCGCAACCTCAACCTGATGCAGCTCGACATGAAGAACGCCTTCTTGCAGAGCAAGCTCGACAGGGTGCTCGACATGTCCCAGCCGGACTACTTCAACGACGGGACCGGCCGGGTGTGCAAGCTGCTGAAGAGCCTGTACGGGCTAAAGCAGTCGCCGCTGCTATGGTACTTGGCGCTCAATGACGTGCTGGTCGGCGCCGGGTGGAAGAAGAGCCAGGTCGACGAGGCTCTCTACTTCAAGGACGGAAAGGACAGAGTGGCCTGCTGGGTGCTGGTCTACGTCGACGACCTACTTGCCGCCAGCAGTAGCGCCGCGATGTTGAAGGAGCTGAAGGAGCTGCTAGAAGCCGCCTTCGAGCTGCGTGAGATCTCGCCGGTACAGAAGTACCTCGGGCTGGAGATCGTCCGCGACAGGTCGGCGGGGAAGCTGTGGGTGCACCAGCAGGGCTACGCCGACAAGCTTCGTAGGCGCTTCATCGACGAGGAGCAGACCGGGCGCACCCCGAAGACGCCGGTTTCGATCGATGCCTACGGCGAGCTCACGTTCGATGACGAGGAGGCACAGGAGCGGCAGGAAGAGGAGTACCGGCAGAAGGTCGGCTCGCTGCAATTCGCGGCGACAACGACGAGGCCGGACATCGCCTTCGCCTGCAGCAAGCTGGGGAGCGGCCTCACGGTGAGGAGCGACCAGCACTGGCGCGAGGTCGACCGCTGCCTCGCCTACCTCGTCAATACGCGCGACACCGCACTGGGGTTCGGCGATGGACCTGAGTCGCTGGAGCTGGTCGGCTACATGGACGCCGACGACGCCGGTGACAAGCAGAACAGGACGAGCACGGGTGGCTACATGTTCGTCTATGGAGGGGCCGCAGTCTCCTGGTCGAGCCAGCGCATCAAGTGTGCGACGTTGTCGTCGACTGAGTCGGAGTACGTGGCAGCCACCGAAGCCGGCAAAGAAGGACGCCGACTTCGCTTCCTCCTTGCAGAGTTCCGGCAGCTGGATGCCGGGAAGCCGACCGTCCTTCGGGTGGACAACAAGTTGGCCATCACAGTCGTCGAGGGCATGGGGTTGACGGGCAACCTCAAGCACATGGAGCGGCGACAGGCCTGGCTGCAGCACATGGTGAAGCGCGGGAAGTTCTCGCTGAGGTACATCCCGACCACTGAGCAGCCGGCCGACTTCCTGACGAAGGCGCTGCACTATCCGGCCTTCAACCGGTGCTCCGTCGCCATCGGCCAGGTGCGCTTGGCCGACGTGGGCAACGAAGATGACAACGTGCAGCAGTAGGTGCCATGCCCTCTTGCATGGCTGGTGCGGTGGACGACGTGCTGTGTGTTGGGTGCACGTCGACGAGCTATTCTCCGAGGAGTACTGCCGAGTGGACTTGGGGGGGCCAAGCGTGAACGCGGCAGGGGAGTGTCAACGGGAGTTGTGTGTTGGCCCCGTCCACGCTTGGGCGGAGCCGACTTTGTGGTGGGGTGTGCGGAAGGTACAGCCGACTTGCAGCAGTGGGGACGCCGACTTGGACGAGCTGGTCGACAGGGTTGGTCGACTTGCTCGGCGCCACTGCAATGCCGCCGACTTGGGAAGCCGACGGCCGACTTCAACTGGTGGTCGGCGATGTGGCACGTCGACCTGGAAGTCGGCGCCGACTTGCCAGGTCACCGACTTGCAAGGTCACCGACTTGCAAGGTCACCGACTTGCAAGGTCACCGACTTGCAAGGTCACCGACTTTGCACGTCGGCGCCGACTTGGGAGGTCGCCGACTTGGGAGGTCGCCAACTTCAAGAGGTCAGTCTAGAAGTCGGCGCCGACGTAGAAGGGGCGTCGACCTGGTGACGTCGACTTTGGGTAGCAGACTTGGGTGGTCGGCTGACAACTGCACTGGTCGACCAGGAGTGACGTCGACCTAGATCTGGTCGACCGGAGGAGTGGTCGACCTGGTGAGGTCGACTTGGTGTGGTTGTCGACTTGGGAGGTCGACGAGCACATACAGGAGCAGCTGGTCGACAAAGTTGCCCGGTCGACCAGGATACCCGGGTGACGAGGATCTGCGAAGGAGTGCGACGGTCACCCAGGCGAAGTTGGCGAGACCGACCTCCATGGTGGTATCCCGAGGTCGTCGTGGCGGATCAGAGGCAGTCGCTAGCCCGAGGTTGACCTGGTGTGTGCGCTGTGCAGATGACGAGACTTTGCATGCCAATCATCTGCGCGCACCTGCAAAGCGGGTGCACTGCTGTCCTGCGTGAGCAATGCTAGCACACCGTCAACCTGCAGCGTTGGCAAGCTGTCGACTTTGCACTGCTGGAGCGCGGTCGACCAAGTCGTGCTGGAACGCGGTCGACCATGCTGTGCTGGCAGTCGACCAACCTGAATGCTAGCTCTGATGTAGTCTGGCCATGCCAACTTGATTGTACCATTATTGACAACGTTCTCTAGTGAAACTCTTGCCAAATTGCCCCATGAACTAGCAAGCAGTGTGAGCACTAGGAAAACGTCTAAGGACCAACGAACGCAGACATCACACGAGCACACGTGCCTAGCCAGTACTCTAAGCTCCCGTTGTAGTAGTTATCTCCGCAGTCTCTGCCTCCCCTCCCACCCTCGCTTGCCCCTCCCTGTCTTCCCTATGTCGAGGGGCGGCAGCGCGCCGCTCCTCACTCCTCTTCGTTCCTCCCGACAGGGGCTCCCCTGCAAACTCAACCTGGACGTGTGGGGCCCAGCCCGCGTTCATGGGCAACGCCACGAGCGGTACTTTCTGCAGGTTGTCGACAACTACATGCGTTACACCACGGTCTTCCCCTTGTGCCGCAAGGGGGAGGTCCCTGATGTTTTGATCCCCTGAATCCGCGCTGTTCGTCTCCAGCTCCGTGAGCGGTTCAAGACGGACCTTCCTGTCTTGCTTCTGCACTCTGACAGAGGTGGTGAGTTTTCCTCCGACCTCTTGCGGGCCTTTTGTCGTGGGGAGGGTACTTGCCAGACGTTCATGCTTCCGGCCTCTCCGCAGCAGAATGGGGTTGCTGATCGCCGCATTGGCTTAGTCATGGAGATCGCTCGTACCTCCATAACCCATGCGGCTGCCCCCCATTTTTTGTGGCCTTTTGTAGTCCAGTACGCAACGCATCAGTTTAACCTCTAGCCCCGTGTCTCCTTACTGGAGACCTCGCCCACACTGTGTTGGACGGGGGAGGTTGGCGATGCGTCGGTGTTCTGGGTGTAGGGATGTCGTGCTTTTGTCCGCAATAGCTCCGAGGACAAGCTCTCCTCCTGCGCCGTTCCTTGCGGCTTTCTTGGCTTTCCCCTGACGCGTCTGGCTAAAAGTTTTACCACCCCACCACGCGCCCTATTCTGTACTCTCAGGACGTCACGTTTGACGAGTCGGTTCCCTGTTACCGTCTCTTCCCCTATCGCACTGCCCCTCTCCCTCCCCTGCCGCCCTTCCTTGCACCAGGTCCCCCTCCGGTAGACCCGCTCCCCCCTCAAGATTCTGCTCTCTCGGGTGTGTCCCAGATAGACCTTGTTGTGCCTGTCGAGGTCGCTATCGACTCTGGTGCTGCTAGAGGTGTTGCGTCTGGGGGTGCTGAGCCTGCGGATGCTGGGCCTGGTTGTGGGGAGCCTGGGGGTGCTGAGCTTGAGCGTGCGGAGCCTGGGGTTGCTGAGTTTGAGGGTGCGGCGCGTGGGGATAGTGAGGCCGCAGGTGTGAAGCCTGGGGGTGCTGAGCCTGAGTGTGCGGAGCCTTGAGGTGCTGAGCCTGGGGGTGCTAAGCCCAAGTGTGCTGAGCCGACAGGTCCTTCGGGTGTCTTGTTACGAGGGGAGTCTCTCTCTCCACTACAGCTGCGCGAGTGGTTTGCTCAGCGCTGGAGCCTCCGGAGTGGTGCTGCTGGAGCTGGAGCTGCTGGAGGTGAGGGAGCCGCTAGTTTGCGAGGTGCTCGTTCTGGAGGTACTGGAGCTAGAGGTGCTGCTAGAGCTGGAGCTGCTGGAGGTGCTGGAGCCGCTGGTCTCGGAGGTGCTCGTACTGGAGGTACTAGAGTTACTGCAGCTTGGGGTGTTGTTGGAGCTGGAGCTGCTAGAGCTGCTGGAGCTGGGGATGCTGCTGGAGCTGGAGCTGCTGGAGCAGGGGGTGCTGCTGGAGCAGGAGGTGCTCGAGATACAGGAGCTGGTGGAGATACTGGAGCTGCTGGAGACCCTAGAGCTGGAGGTGCTGGCCCTTGGGGTGCTGGTGCTGTTGGAGCTGGTTCTGGAGGCGCTATGCGACCGCGACCGTACTTTGTTCCACTGTTTCAGCAGGTTCTTGGTCTCCCACCTTCTACTGACCTTCAGCCTCCTTTACTGTGTCCACCGCCTGACCACTCACAGCCACAGCTATTGCCAGCCTCTGCACTGGCGACTCCTTCTCCTTACATTGAACAGCCAAGCGGCCTTACAGAGCCTCGTGAGCCTGCGCCTCCTCTTGGGTCGCCTGTTCGTGCTATTCGCACTAGTCATTCTGTTCCACGTCAGTGTCCTCTTCCTGTCCCCGGCACGCACCAAATGGCACTTCGTCCTTCCTCTGTTTCACTGCCTGTCCCTCTGCCGTCTCCTCCGGCATCCTCTCTTGCTGACGAATTGGACCCTGAGTCCGGCTCACTTTGTGCTGCTAGTCCTACTCTCACACATGTTCTAGCCACTGTTGTCATTGACCATTTCTTTGACTCCACTACTGCGTTTGCCCTAGTTGCTGAGCTTGTTGACTTTGCTACCGCCTATCGCCTAGACTACGCTGCTACTCTTGTTGCTGAGTCTGAATCTGTCTGTCCTCCGTCCGTCAGGGGTGAGTGTGCTCTTGGCATGGACGTCCTTGAGGACAAATAGGACGAGTTTGAGTGCTTTGCAGCTGCTTTGCCTCATCTCGTGTCCATGCTGATTGCACCTGAGGGAGATCCGAATGTACCACACGTCCCGACCCAACGCTCCTACGCAGAGGCGATAGAGGGTCCCTACTCCTCTCAGTGTCAGACAGCCATGGACGCAGAGATGGCATCCTAGAAGTCCACTGTTACTTACGTCGGCGAGGTTCCCCCACCTGGGGCGAACATCGTCAGTAGCATGTGGATTTTCAGGGTGAAGCGACTGCCGGATTCTCCGGCTGTATTCAAGGAGCTTTACGTTGCATGAGGCTTCAGTCAGCAACAGGGAGTTGACTTCTTCCAGAACTTCTCCCCTACCCCAAAGATGACGACTCTTTGGCTTCTGCTGCAAGTTGCTGCTCAGCGTGACTACGAGCTTCACTCTCTTGACTTCAGCACTGCTTTCCTACAGGGCAGCCTGCACGAGGAGATCTGGCTGCGCTGCCCACCTGGCTTTACTGTCTCATTTCTTGCAGGTACCCAGTGGAGCCTCCGACGGCCAATCTACGGTCTCCGCCACGCGCCTTGCGAGTGGCACGACACACTGAAGATGTCGCTTGTGGCTCTTGGGTTGGCTCCTTCGACTGCTGACCCGTCGCTCTTTCTGCGCACCGACACTTCGTTACCGCCGTTCTACATCCTAGTGTACGTCGACGACTTGGTCTTTGCCACTGCTGACAGTGCTGGAATAGCCCACGTGAAGTCGGAGCTGCAGTAGAGACACACGTGCACAGACCTGGGTGAGCTGCGCAACTATCTTCGCTTGAAGATCACTCGGGACAGAACACTGCGCACCATTACCTTGACTCAGTGACACATGGTGCAGCAGGTCCTTCAGCGCTTTGACTTCGAGTACTCCTCGCCACAGTTCACTCTTTTGCCTACCGGTCACTCGCTCTCAGTTTTGCCTTCAAATGAGTCCGTAGAGCCGAGTGGCCCGTATCCGGAGCTTGTGGGCTGCCTCATGTACCTGATGACCTGCATTCGACCTGACCTTGCATACCCTCTTAGCATCGTGGCACGCTACGTTGTGTTATGTGATGCTATCATCTGCATTCACGTCTGTCTGCCTCCCATCATATGTTCGTGCATTGCATGTGTGGTGTGAGCGTGTGCAAGAATTTGTGTTTGATGTGGATTGATTTTTCTGAGTGTGTGTGAATGTTATTTGGCTTGAGCAGATATCTGAAGTGACTCCTCTACTCAAGAGCTTTCCGACGAACCTAGTATCGCTTCAATCGGAGCACGAACAAGAAAGTTACGAACGTTGGAGTTCGTATGCTTTTGATATTTGGTTGTGGTGACTATGGGAAGTTGTGGGGCTGACTCAATATGGGGTACAGACTTTTGGGGGTTGGGAAATTCGTCAACATCACTGTAGATGCTGCCAAGTGGTTGGGAGGAGCCAAACCAAGTTTACAAGTGTGGCCAAGTTGGGCAAGGTGGATGGCATGGGTTGGGAAAGTGACAAAAGTGAAAGTGGGGTTGCCTACGGAGAAGGGAATTGTGTGGCATGGGGTTTCCTTGGTTGGGGACTCTCTTGGGACCTTCCCTCTCGTCCTCCTCATCCCTCCCACCTGGTTTATTGCCACTCTAACTCTCTTGTGTAATGATTGTAAAATAATGAGAACTTCGTGATTGAGTTAAGATTCTATGGCAGCGTGCCCCCCAGTGCGCCGAAAGTGATAACTCAAGAAATACTTCATATTTTTGTACGATTCAACTTGGGAATTGTACTCACAGAGAAGAGCTACAACATATCTAAGTTTGGTGAAGTTTTGACGGTCAACTTTTTGTCGACGGCGTTTCTTGTGAGCGCGACTATTCTGTCCGGAAATAGAGACCAACGATTTTGAAAAATTTAGGCACCTAATCTTCGTTGACTCTGTCCTTAGTCTCTAACACGTTGCGCCAGGGAGACACCAACCAGAGAACTGGAAGGCCATTAAGAGGGTGATGCGCTACTTGTGCAGTACGTCGGGCATGGGGCTCGTACTTGGAGGACGGGCTCGAGTTGTCCTCACTGGTCACGCAAACGCTTCTTGGGTTGAAGACTTGGCTACGCAGCTATCGTCACAGGGTTACACCGTCAGCCTTGGCTCCGGCTCTGATTCGTGGTGGTCTACCCGTTCGTCTTCTGTTCTCAGCTCCAGTTGTGAGGCTGAGATCTACGCAGGGGCCATGGCTGCACAAGAGTTACGCTGGCTCACCTACCGGCTAACCGACTTGGGAGAGCCGCCTCGTTCTCCTGGAGTTCGGTACGTTGACAACAAGGCCATGATTGCCTTGTGTAAGGAGCACAGACTGGAGCACAGAACGAAGCACATTGTTCTGCACTACTTCCTTGCTCGAGAGTTGTAGTAGTGTGGTCAGCTTTGTCTTGATTACGTGGCCTCTCTGGCCAACACTGCTGATATCTTCACCAAGGCACTTCAGCCTTGTGATCATCATCGTTTCTGTACTATTCTAGGCCTTGTGCCTACTTTGCCTCACTTGCTTACTTCTTGACTTTGCCTGTACTGTGATCTATATACTTATACCTGCATGCTTGCACTTGCTAGATTGTGATCACTGTACTGCTTGTTCTCCTTTATATATATAACTCTGCATGTGAACTGGCCTTATGGCCACTTGCTTGTGCTTAGACTGTGTGGTGACTTCATGATCCACCCTGCGCTTGCTTTGTTTTGTCGTTTCTCTTGACTGGTCTTGTGACCATTGCTTTTTCTTGCTATCCCCCATTTCGCCTATGGGGGTGTGTCAAAACATATATGCTTATGTTGTTTAGGATATATGGGTGCTAACACTAGGGGGTACACAATTTCACTCAATGTTGCTCTTGTACCCCTCCCCTTGACCTAATGACCACACTTTTCTTCTCGATAGCATCGAGCGTGAAGCCTGCCCCCAGTTTGGAGGTTACTCGCAGCTACATCTCCCGCACCAGCTCCCGAGGATCCGCTGGGAAGTCCAGGTTTTTGAGGAGATATAGGTACTCCCCATGCTGATGATTCACCATCTTCAATACCCGCAAGAGTTCTTCGAACAGCGTTGTTCTGGAGTCCTCCAGCCCCAGACCGAGTCCCGCCCAGGATACGCCCTGCCACTCCCATTCGGCCACAAGGACATCGATCTTCCCCCATCTTCCTCGCTTGTCACTTGCTTCACGTCGTTTACCAACCCCTGCCAATCTCCTTCCAGGGCTCCCTCCCGGATCTGTGCTGGGAAGTTGGCCTTCAGCAGCTGCGCATGATGGTGCGCCATGCGACGGATGACCAGGTTGGCTTCCACGTAGACCCATCGCTCGATCACCCAACCTGCCTTGAGTGCGTCCGCCAGTCCGGTACCCAATCCTCTAAAGAGCTCCAACATTCTCACTGGCTTTTGCAGCAGGAGCTTGTTCAGGATTTCTCCCGGTATCCGCTGCTTGCGCTCCGCCCAATCCTCCTCCTCCCGATCGTGCATCTAATCTTCCACCTCGTACCAGCTGACTTCTTCAACGGTTCCTCCAGATCCGCCATTGTTGCTTTGAATGCTCCCTTTGGCTCTTGCTTGACGAATTGGACGGGTAGCTGCCCTCGACGTCCTCCTTCCTCCCAGTACCTCTGGCGGTATACCACTTTTTCCTTCCACGTGCAGATCGTGGCCCCGATTTAGTATATCAGGTTTATTCCGAGGAGCAGATCGTAGTCCTCCAATTCCGAGACACCGCAACGCATGCGTCTTGCACTCATCCTTCTCGCCTGGTTTCAGCACAATCTCCACTGGTCTCTTTGTGCACGGTAGCCACTTCGGCTCTCCGCCCTCCGCCATCATCACGTGGATGCCGCACGTCTGCAGCCTCTCGGGTCCGTTTAGCGGCATCCGCTCGGCCAGTCCTTTGCCAATCAGCTTGTGGTGAGCCCCGGTGTCCACAATTGCCATTTCCACGGATATCCTTACCACTGATATGGCTCTTTTCGCAACTGCCAAGACGGTCGACTAGCACACCAATCTTTCGCGCGGGTGCCGATGCCGACTCCTCCTGCTCCGGATCCGGCTCACACCTACGTGCATCGACCCATAGATTTTGTGGCTTCCTCCATCGGAGCGGGTTGCCGCCTCGCCCATCTGGCACACCCTTCACATGGCGTGTTCTAGCCATTAGCTTGAAGGACGCTTCCGTGTAGCACTCTTCCTCTTCTCCCCAGCGAACATCACGGGTTCCGGTGTCGGACTCTCCTCCAGACGCTCCAATTGCACGTGTAATTTCTTTATCTCCGCCTCAATTTCTTCTCGTTTCTTGAATCTCCCCTTTGGCGGCTTCCGCGCGAGCAGTCTTCCTCCTTGTGTCCTTTCCGTCTGCACGACTTGCAGGTGGGCGCTCTGGGGCAATCCCTCTTGAAGTGCCCCGGTTCACCGCAGATATCGCATCGGGGCGCTTCCGAGCAGTCCCGTTGCAGGTGGCCGGCATGTCCGCAGCGATGACACTTCCTTCAGTCCGCCCATGCTTGCTCCTCTCCGCGCCTTGCTGCCTCCCGGCGGCCTGCTTCTCCTTGTGGCATGAGTGACCATGCTCCTCACTGACGTTCAGTTCCCCGAGCTTCCGCGCGCTCGAGTTCGTACAGCTTCTGTCATGTCTCGTACCGCCCGCCCAGTTCGCATACTTGCTCCAGCGAGGCCTCCCAGCCCAGGTCAAAGGCCTTGCTTTTGAGCTCCTTCACCATGTCCTCATCAAGGCCTCCTAGGAATTTTCCGACGAGCCGCCTACTGTTGGATCATTCCATGTCTGTGGCCAATTCCTTCAAGCGCCCGTAGTAGCTGAGCAAAGACTCCCCACGTTGGCGCGCGAACATCGCGTACTCCCGTATTTTTACCGGAGTCTGCACCGGGAACTGCCGCTGCAGCCTGCGTATGAACTCCTCCACAATCTCCCAGATGTGAGGATCTCCTCGGCGATGCTCCTGAATCATCTCCGCCATGACCATCCAGTATCACGTCTCGGCCTATCTGATCAGCGTGACAGGCCGCGGAAAAACTCCTCTAGCTCCAATCCATCCCTCTCCCGGTGGTAGCGACAGTTCTCCACCTGCATCACGTAATTTCGCAAATCCGCTCCCTCGCCTTGCCTTCCTGCAAACCTCTCAGGGACTCGGACTTCCAGCAGGTCCATGTAGCACCAACGGGCGTAGCTTCACCCTTCTTCCGCCTTGAAGATCCGGCTCGAACTCCGCCTCCTTTCTTGCGACGGCCACCCACTCGCCGCCTCTGCCCTCGAGGAGCCTCGCTCCACCGACTCGCTTCGTTGCAGCTGTCGTCCTCGCTCTTCGCCCAAAGCCGTCACCCCCGCTGCCGCCCCTACTGCCGATAGATCTCCTTGGCTGTACCGCCGCGCGGGAGGTCCATAGATCTCGCCTCTCCCCGACTTAGCGCCGACGGAGGTCCGGCCTACCTCATGTTCTGCCGACCCTTCGTTTACGTTCTCCCCGTGCATTGCAGCCAGCGCATGGCTAACTTCCCTCGTGCTCGGCTGGTATATTCAACCTGAGCGTAGCTCCATTTCCTTATGCAGAACCTTGTTTCTTTGTCAAAAAATCCCGCACTTCCTCGACAGTTCCTGCATTGGGTTGGCCTAACTAGGAATGTAGTTGAGGCCCAAATATCCACTCGAGAAGGAAACCAAGAAACAAGCACAGAACAGATAGGCCTAGGCTTCTGTATACAATGCAAAGTGCCTGCCTAGACCTAAGGCGACGAGCAATGCCATTGAGGCCACTAAGGCGACAAGCAATGCCACTATGTACATGCATTCCAATCACATGGTCACCAGCCCTCTCTATATACAAGAATGAATCTCCACCAAACTTCCCATACAAAACCTCGTGGGGACCCCTGTGCCACCTATCTCAAAACCCTCTTCCTTGCGATTCACCTGCATGCTTCTTCGCACAACATGCCTTCAATACGCCTTGCCATTCCTGGTTACCCAGCCATCAATCCATGTTACACGGAACTCCGCTGCCCTCCCGTGGTACTCTTTCACCCCGCTCTGTTACACCACTTTTGTTACACTTATCAGTGAACTTGTATTCTGTGAGAAGTGTGACACCAGCCCCCCCTCAAGTCTAGTCCTCCGTTCCTGTACCTGCCCAGCCCCCCTGGAAGTCTAGTCCCTCGCTCCTCTACCTGCCCAGCCCCCCCTCAAGTCTAGTCCCTCGCTCCTCTACATGCCCAGCCCCCCCCTCAAGTCTAGTCCCTCGCTCCTCTTGCCTCCCAGCCCCAATCAATCCCCCCTCCCCCTCCTCTTTCCCAACTCTCCTGCACCTCTCCTAGCCCAGCCCCCATCCCATTCCCTTGTATCTTCCAGCCCAGCCCAGGCACCCTTGCCGTACTCCTGAACTCACATCCACTGCCTCCCCCAGCCAACCGTTGACTAAAAACCTTGTTCTTGCGTCTTTGTGCAGACCCTCCACCTAGCCAACGATTCTTTTAGGGAAGCCCATTTCCCTTAAGACCGAGAAGACGAAGCTTCGTGACACCGAATCAAAAGCTTTGCGGAAATCCACCAACAGCATGTACCAGTCTTCATTTCCCTTCTTTGCCGCTTCAATGACATCTGCGACCACGCCAATCGCGCCAAAAATTCTCTGCCTAGGTATATACCCAAATTGCTCCTCCAATATTACCAGATGCAGCAGCGACTTCATCTTGTTTGCTAACACCCGCGCCAGAACTTTGTAAGTGAAGTTGAGCAGAGTGATTCGGCGGTAGTTATCCAGCTTATCTTTCTCTCCTTTTTTGTGAAGCGGAAAGGTAGCAGCTTCTTTGATGCTGGAAAGAATCGAAGCTGTGTCCGAGAAATTTTGCGCCATCCGCAGGAACTCCCCCCCCGGACATCCCAGTTCTGTTCAAAGAGCTCCTTCGGGAGACCGACTTTCTTGGGCAATTCATTGTTTGCAAGGGATTTGAAGGCCTGCTTCACTTCTTGCTTTGACCAATCCGCCTCCAACGTCGCAGCGGTCTCCGCGTTCAACCTCCTCCTTGTGAGTGGTTTTCACCTTGCCGTCGACGTTCGACCGTCAAAGCCAAACAGGTGAGTGAAATACTTTGTTACCGCTTGCAAGATTCCTTTAGAGTCTGAGATTACCGTTCCGTCAACTGACAGCTCCGCAATTTGTGTCTGTTGTTTCCTGACCTTCACCCTTGCTGATAGGAACGGAGAAGGTACTTCCCCGGCTAGTTCAGTATTTTTACCCGCCATTAGGTGCAGCCTTTCCCCTTCGACACATGGTACTCTCGTAGTTGCGTTTCCTTGACCTGTAGCAGATCTCGAGTTCGCTGACAACCCGGGTTCCGCACGTGCTCTTGATGCAGCTCCGCTACCACCTCTGCAAGATGTGCCGTGGTCCTTTTAACTCGCTTGTTTTCCTCATTTTTATATATGAACGCAGGCATGTGTTCAATCTTCCCAGCAGTAACTCAAAATTCCCACCACCGTTCTCAGTTGCCTTAGGGAGTGCAGCTTCAGTGGCTTTTCAAATCCCTGGTCTTCTAATAGCTGTTGCATGCAACCTCCAGATCCTAGGTCCAAGGTGGGTAGTGGCTTTCACTTGAAACGCAATTTTGATGGAAAAACCGTGGTCAAAGATACACTCCTCGGGCATTGTGTGAGCGGCAACTTCTAGATGCGGTAGCAGCGAGCAGGAGACTAGTGCGTGGTCTATCCAAAAGCTAGATTTTTTTGAGGCTGTGTAGAAGGTGAAATCTCTCTACTTGGGGTGAAGTGTGCGAAAGGCATCAGAGAGCTGGAAGCGGCTACAGCGCGAGATAAGTATGTAATTTTCAAGGGATGAGCCTGACTGTAATGTTATGTCTAACGTGGGATTTCAACTGTGTTCAGTGTCAGAATGCTAGCTACATTGTAGGATCCATAGCTAGGGTTTAGCTAGCTAGGCAAGAGAGAATAGGCAAAAGAGGGGTTTGACTAATAGGTAGTTTGGTACACATAGGAAACCCTAAAGGGTTGTACTCACTATTAAGTACCCCACTGCAGGCTAGACAAGCATAATATTCTGACACTCCCCCATAGTCAAAGTGGGGTATAATCAGCACAGCAAGTCGTCACAGAGCAGGTTCACAAGTTCAAGCAAAGCTGGAGGCAGTCACAGAGGGGAAGTGAGGAGGAGGAGGGACTGTGAGATGAGAGGAGATGGGAGGCGACGGCGGAAGCTGCAGACACACAAGAGCGGCTGGCTCAGTGGCTACCAATGGCCCGGCGGAAGCAATGGCCCGGACTTTAGGAGTAACTGGCTCTGCGGCTATGCCGAGCGGCTGGAGCAACTGACCCACGGGCGACTAGCGACTACCAGAGATTGTAGCCTCCGGACTACTGGCGCTGCTGGCGACACGACGGTTACCTCCGCCAACCTCCCCCAACTGTCCCACCCCCCTTTCACACACCCCTTGCTGCACCCCTAGCTCCACTCCCATGTCACCCCCCTAGCACCACTCCCTCGGCTCCCACACACCCAACCCCCTCAGCGGCAGCTGCAGCAGTGGGATACGGAGGAGGAGGAGGATCAGGGAATGGCTCACACACCCGCCACCCCCATACTAGCCACCCCACGGCTGCACGCGCAGCAGGGAGGCGAAGAAGGGGGGGGGGGGGGGGGTGGGGGGGGGGGGGCGGGGAGGAGGCTGCGGGCGGGTGCAAGGGGCAGCGCGCGGGTCGACGGGGGCGAGTGTGGAGGTCTCCGGGGGCGGCACGCGGGTCCACGAAAGGGGCGCGCGGGTCGACGAAGATGGGCGCGCGGGCCGACAGGGGCGGCGCGCGGGTCGAAAGGGGCGGCGCGCGGGTCGACGCGGCGCCACGACGGGCTACGGGGGGAGCGCGCGGGTCCCCGAGGGCGCCACAACGGACGACGAGGAGAGAGCCCGCGGGTCCCCGGGGGCGCCACGATGATGGGAAACTGCCGCGCGCCTCGGGGCGTACGGCGAGCAGCGCGCGGCGGGCAGAAAACCGCCATGCGCCCCGAGCGCGTGGCGGGAAGAAATAAGAAAAAAACGTCGCACGCCACGGGGCGCGCGACAGACAGGACAGCCGCGGAAGCTAACGGTGGGCCCACAGGCCAGGACCGTAACCGCTCTGATACCATGTCAGAATGCTAGCTATAGTGTAGGATCCATAGTTAGGGTTTAGCTAGCTAGGCAAGAGAGAATAGGCAAAAGAGGGGTTTGACTAATAGGCAGTTTGGTACATATAGGAAACCCTAAAGGTTTGTACTCACTATTGAGTACCCCAGTGCAGGCTAGAAAAACATAATATTCTGACATTCAGGTCTCCTATCAGGACAACGTGCGCTGCGGGGTGGATCAGGTCAATGGGAGGACTGATGACATTGGCTAAGAAAGAGCAACGGACGATTGCGTCAGCTGGGAAGTATGTGGCTAATAGAGTAAGTTTGAAACCAGGATGGCTGACTTCAGCCACTATCGTTCTACCTGATGGGTGGGTAATGATGTTTTGGAAGTTGATGGAAAAGTCTCTCGTGAGCACTGCTACGCCTCCGGCTTTGGCTGTGGGTGGGATGGTTGGAACTATGGAGAAGGATGGTGTTTTCTAGTATGGGTGATCGTTTGGTATCTAGTGTCTAAGAGGATAAGTATGTCGGCTGCTGTTCTTGTCCATGTAGTTATTCTGGATTACTTTGTCTGATCTCCAAGGCTGTTGACATTCAGGCCTGCTAATGAAAAGAAGTTATTGTTATTGATTTATTCACCATCTGGCAGCCCCTATTCATCCATAGGCTGATTAGGAAAACTACACTAACGGCTGAACACCATCCGACTATGGCTATGAATACTTGAAGCTCGTTCAAGAGGTTCAGATCCCGTGGTCTTTCTTCACGTTGTTGAGGAATGACTTATCCAGAGTGGATTTGGTTGCGGTACCTAGCGTCTCCAAGTTCAACAGGTGAGTTGCATATGCAATGCGATTTGAAGCAGCCAAGGATTTCCCGCAGCAGACTTGTGTGCAGATCCAAACCTCTCGGTTTCCGCTGGTTGAGATTAGAGCAATCGGAGGATCTTTATGAATGGGGGTAATTAAGGCGGAGGTGTGCAGAGAAGAAAGGTAAACGAGATAAAAACGGGACCGTTCATGTCTCGCTCGTCCAGGAACGAGATCTGAAGCCGGCAGAAGCGGGTCTTGGCCATGTAGGCAGGTAACATTTCCTGGATGTTGGCAGTGGCGCCGGCGTTTTTAGTTAGGGAATCGCTCCAGACTTTCTTCATCAGGACGCGAACTACAGAATTGATGGCTGCGACTTCCTATGAGAGCACCATCGGGATTAGTAAGATTGCGGTGTAACGAAGGTGGAAAGCATCCTCTTTTGTGATATCAATGTCAATTTCCTCATCCAAATCATCCTCCAGACCGTAGACTGGCCGCCGGAGGCTCCACTGGGTACCAAGAGGAAACGACCTAGTGAAACCAGGAGGGCGGCGCAGCCAGATCTCCTCGTGCAGGCAGCCCTGCAAGAAAGCTGTGCGGAAGTCAAGAGAGTGAAGCTCGTCGTCGCGCTGAGCGGCTATGTGCAGCAGCACCCGAAGAGTGGTCATATTCAGGGTGGGAGAGAAGGTCTGAAAGTAGTCAACTCCCTGCCGCTGACTGAAGCCTCTAGCGACATAACGTGCCTTGAGGACAGGCGGAGAGCCCGGCGGCCAGTTCACCCTAAAAATCCACATACCATTGACAATGTTCGCCCCAGGTGGGGGAATCTTGTCAACGTAGGTGCCCGTGGACTTCCAGGAAGCCATCTCTGCGTCCATGGCCGACTGCCACTGGGAGGAGTAGGGACCCTCGATTGCCTCAGCGTAGAATCGAGAAGTCGGGATGTCTCGTGCATTCGGGTCTCCCTCATGGGCAATCAGCGTGGACAGGAGATGGGGCAAAGCAGCATCAAAGCACTGGAGCTCCTCCTGCCTGTCCTCTAGGACGTCCGTGCTAAGAGCACACTCACCCCAGACCGATGGAGGATAGACAGACTCAGACTGAACAACGAGACTGGCAGCGTAGTCTAGACGACAGCGAGCAGCGAAATCGACAAGTTCAACAACTAGAGTTGACGCAGCAGTGGACTCAAAGGAAGGGTCAGTAACAACAGTAGCAAGAAGGCGCGTGACCGAAGGACTAGCAGCACGAAGGGAGTCAGACTTCGGGTCAGCAAGAGTAGGAAGAGAGGACACTGGAGGAGACGGCAACGGGAGACGTAGAGGAGCAGTGGAAGGACGCAGTGCCATCTGGTGTGTGCTGGGCACTGCAGGACGACACGGACGCGCAGCACGACGACTAGTGCGAGCAGCACGAACAGGCGACGCAGGACGAGACGCAGGCTCACGACGCTCAGCAAGACCTCCAGTAGGACCAGTGTAGGGAGAAGGAGCAGGTAGCGGGGAGGCGGGCTGTAGCTGTGACTGCGACTGGACAGGCTGTGGACACTCTAAGGGAGGAGCAAGACCAGTAGAGGGCGGGAGACCAAGAACCTGCTCTAAGAGTGGAACGAAGTACGGCCTCGGCCGCTCAGCGCCTCCAGAACCAGCAAGGATGGCACCAGTGCCCCCAGCAGTAACACCAGCGCCAGCAGCACCTCCAGCTCCAACAGCGCCAGCTCCAGCACCCTCAAAAGAACCAGCGCCATCACCACCGCCAGCGCCAACACCCCCAGCAGCTCCAGCTCTAGTAGCACCAACTCCAGTAGGACCGTCAGTACCAGCAGCCTCAGCAGCACCCCCAGACGCACCAGCACCAGTAGAAACACCAGTGCCAACACCCCCACCAGCTCCACCTCCAGCAGCACCAGCACCGACAACAGCTTCGGCAGGACAAAATCCAGTAGCTCCAGCTGCACCCCTAGATTCAGCAGCAGGTCTCCAGCAGTGGGCGAACCATTCGCGCAGCTCCTGTGGAGAGAGCGGCTCCCGCCTCGACGAAGCACCGCCGGCGGCCACATGAGCAGACCCAGGTTCAGCATCCCAAGGCTCAGCACCCCCAGTCTCAGCACCCCTAGACTCAGCACCCCAAGACCCGGCACCCGCAGGCTCAGCACCTCTAGCAGCACCAGAGTCAACAGCTACCTCGCAGGCTCGACTACGTCTACCTGGGACACACCTGACGGGGCAGGACCCTGAGGGGGAAGGGGGTCTACCTGGGTAGCACCTGGGGCAAGGAAGAGCGGCGGCAGGGGAAGGAGAGCAGTGCGGTAGGGGAAGAGACGGTTGTAAGGCACCGACTCGTCAAAGGTGACGTGGGGTGGTAAAACTGCAACCCAAGCGCGTCAGGGGGGAAGCCAAGGATGACGAAGGGAACAACACGGGGGGACAGCTTGTCCGCAGACAAGTCGCGGACAAACGCCCGAGATCCCCAGACCCGAAACGCAGACGCATCGCCAACCTTCCCCTTCCACCGCAAGGTGGGGGAGGTCTCTGGCAAGGAGACCCGGGGCTGAAGGTTGAGCTGATGCGCGGCGTACTGAACCGCAAACAGCCACAGAAAATGGGGGGCGGCCGCATGCATCATGGACGTACGAGCGACGTCCATGACCATGCCAATGCGGCGCTCAACAATCCCATTTTGCTGTGGAGAGGCCGGAAGCGTGAAGGTCTGGCGGATGCCTTGTGCACGAGAGAAGGCTCCCAGACAGGCAGAGGAAAACTCCCCGCCTCTGTCAGAGTGCAGACGCAGAACAGGAAAGTCCGAGCCGAAACTCTCCCTGAGCAGGAGACGAGCTGCGCGGATCCAGTTGATCAACACCTCAGTGATGTCACCCTTGCTGCGCAAGGGGAAGACTGTGGTGTAACGCGAGTAGTCGTCAACGATCAGCAGAAAGTACCGCTCTCGCCCCTGCCCATGGACGCGGGCTGGGCCCCACACGTCCATGTGAAGAGTCTGCAGTGGAGCCTCTGTCGGAGAAAACTCAGAGGAGTGAGTGGCGGCGCGTTGTCGCCCCTCGACGCAGGGGACGCAGGTAGGGCCAGGCCCCGGAGGAAGGAGAGGGAGAGACCAAGGGAGACCAGAGACAAGGACACGGGAGGCCATGCCTCGGAGACGAGGCAAGGAGGGGTGGCCAAGGCGGTGGTGCCTAAGGAGAATCTGGTGGGACAGGAGACGACACGAGCAGGGGGCAGACTCAGGACCAGACCTGGACGCCGCAGCAAACACCTGACTTGACGCAGCTACCTGGCCAGACTCAGCAGCAGGAGGAGACTCAATAATAAGGGTGTACAGACTCGACCCTGGTCGACCGGTGAACGTGGCCAAGTGTCGGCCTATCCGAGCTCATGTGCAGTGGGTCACTCGCTGACTCGCAGGAGTGAACTGGTCAACGCCTCGATCCTGTAGGTCCGCTCCACTCACCAAGTTTGTAGAGAACGAGGGGAGGTAGAGACTAGACAGGATGCTAGAGGGGGCTGCTAGGCACGGAATGACAGTGGAGAAGCTAGCAAGGACAGGACCCCCAGAGGGGTCTGCCAGGGAGACTGCAACCGGCCGACTAAGCGGCGTAAGAGTGGTGCAGTCTCGAAAGAAGGAGCGGGACGTACCCGAGTCCAGGGTGAAGGTGTGGAAGGCCTGAGCCGACGTAATACCTAAGAGAGCAGACTCACCAGCACGTGGGGCAGCAGACGCACTGGCTCCTAGGGCAGTAGACGCACTAGTACCTAGAGCAGCAGCCTCACCAGCACCTAGAGCAGCAGCCTCAATGCCCGGGTCACACGGTACACACAGGTAACAGTCACCAACAACACTAGTATCAACAGCATATATGGCAGCAAGGATAGCATCAAAGTCAAGATCAAAGATAGCAACCCCGGCCTTTGCTAGATCTCCCGAGCGAGGGATTTGTGACGCCTCAGGGAACTGGCGACGCCACGCGTCCGTCAGGCGACCAAAGCAGCGCTGGGTGGAGTGCGGGCTTCCCCACTGCTCACCAGCGCGGTTGCCGGTACGGAGGACGTAAGAGAAGGGACCAAAACCCCCACCACGCTGACACGCAGTGTGTTAGAACACATAGCCGCCCTACTGTCGGAAAGGCCCTCCTAGCAGCGGAAAAGAGCATAGTCGCTGTAGGAGCCTCTCGTGGTGACCCTCGCACCTCCATCTTTGAGGGGTGTTCCCCTTCCCCCCTGTTGCCCTCTCTTGCCTCTGCTGCTGCGGCCGACCTTCTTGGTCTTGAGTCGGTCGGTGCGGCGTCTGCCCCTAGCGGGAGACGCCGCTCTAGCAAGGGCAAGGGGGGCAAGGGCGCGGGTGGGACTGGAGGGGGCGGTGGAGGTGGCAGTGGAGGCGGCGGAGGGAGTGGGGGTGGCGGTGGGAGTGGTGGCGGAGGTGGTGGTGGTGGTGGCGGCAGCGGAGGCGGAGGCGGCGGAGGCGGTAGCGGTGGGAGCGGAGGCGGTGGCGGTGGCAGGGGTGGAGGCGGCGGTGGCGGAGGAGGTGGACGGGGAAGGTCAGCGATGCGTCTGCGGACAAGCTGTCCCCTCGTGCTGCTCCCTGTGTCTTCCTTGGCTTCCCCCCTGACGCACCAGGGTGGCAGTTCTACCACCCCTCCTCTCGTCGTGTTCTGTCCTCCCAGGACGTCACGTTCGACGAGTCAGTCCCCTTCTACCGCCTCTTCCCCTACCGCACTCCTTCCCTCCCCGCGCCACCGCACTTTCTTGTGCCAGGTCCCTCCCCGGTAGACCCCCTCCCCCCTCAGGGTCCTGCCCCTTCAGGTGTGTCCCAGGTAGACGCAGTCGAGCCGGTCGAGGTTACTGGTGACTCTGGTCCCGCTGCGGGTGCTGAGCCTGGGTGTGCTGACTCTGGGGGTGCTGCGCACGTGGGTACTGAGCCTGGGGGTGCTGAGTATGGGGGACTGCGCCTGGGGGTGCTGCGACTGGGGGTGCTGAGCCTGGGGGTGCTGAGCCTGGGAGTGCTGAGCCTGGGGGTGCTGAGCCTGGGGGTACTGAGACTGGGGGTGCTAAGCCTGGCGGTGTTGCGTCTGGAGCTGCTGAGCCTGGAGGTGGAGAGCCTGCGGCCGCTGGACCTCTCCTTGTGGTGTCTGGCGGAGCTGGGCCTGGAGGTTCTCCTGGTGCTTTGTCTCGGCGGGAGCCGCTCTCTCCACAGGAGCTGCGCGAGTGGTTTGCTCGCCGCTGGAGGCGTACTACTGGAGCTGGAGCTTCTTCGGCCGCTGAGGGTACTGGTGCCGCCAGTCCCGGAGCTGCTGGGCCTGCGGGTCCGCCTGGAGCTGGAGCTGCTGAGGGTGTTGGTTCTGCGACTACTACTGTCCGTCCTGGCAGTGGTCCTGTTGCGGGTGCAGCTGGTGCTGCTGGAGGTCCTGCCACTGGAGGTGCTCTTGGCGCTGGTGGTGCCGGAGGTGCGGAGGGTGCTAGTGCTGTCCCTGCTGTGTCTGGAGCCGCCGCGCGGCCTCGGCCGTACTTCGTTCCGCTCCTGCAGCAAGTTCTTGGTCTTTCTCCTCCTGTAGAGTGTCCACTGCCTGTCCAGTCACAGTCACAGTTAGAGCCCGCCTCCCCACTACCTGCACCCTCTCCTTACACTGATCCCACTGGAGGTCTTGCTGAGCGTCGTGAGCGTGCGTCTCGTCCCGCGTCGCCTGTTCGTACTGCTCGCGCTAGTGGTCGTGGTTCGCGTCAGCGTCCTCCTCCTGTCCCTGGCACGCACCGGATGTCTTTGCGTCCGTCCACTGCTCCTCTACGTGCCCCTTTGCCTTCTCCACCTGAGACCTCTCTTCCTGCGCTTGCCGACCCGGAGTCGGACTCCATTCGTGCTGCCAGTCCTACTGTCACGCGTCTCCTTGCTACTGTTGTTACTGACCCCTCTTTTGAGTCCACTGCTGCGTCTGCTCTTGTTGCTGAGCTCGTTGACTCTGCTGCTCGCTGTCATCTGGACTACGCTGCTAGTCTTGTTGCTGAGTCTGCGTCTGTCTGTCTTCCGTTCGTCGGGGGTGAATGTGCTCTTGGCACGGACGTCCTTGAGGACAGGCAGGAGGAGTTCTAGTGTCTAGCTGCTGCTTCACCTCATCTCGTGTCCGTACTGCTTACCCCTGAGGGAGACCCGGATGCACTAGACATCCCGACTCCGCGCTCTTACGCGGAGGCCGTAGAGGGTCCCTACTCCTCTCAGTGGCAGGCAGCTATGGATGCAGAGATGGCTTCCTGGAAATCCACAGGCACCTACGTTGACGCGGTTCCCCCTCCTGGGGTGAACATCATCAGTGGCAAGTGGATCTTCGAGGTGAAGCGGCCGCCGGGCTCTCCACCTGTCTTCAAGGCGCGGTACGTGGCTCGTGGCTTCAGTCAGCGGCAGGGTGTTGACTACTTTCAGACCTTCTCTCCCACCCCGAAGATGACCACTCTTCGGATGCTGCTGCACATAGGCGCTCAGCGCGACTACGAGCTCCACTCTCTTGACTTCAGCACTGCTTTCTTGCAGGATAGCCTGCACGAGGAGATTTGGCTGCGCCGTCCACTTGGCTTCACTGGGATTTTCCCTCCTGGCACCCAGTGGAGCCTCCGACGGCCAGTCTACAATCTCCGCCAGGCACTGCGTGAGTGGCACGACACACTGAGGACTACGCTTGCGGCTCTTGGGTTTGCTCCCTCTACTGCTGACCCGTCGTTGTTTCTGCACACCAACACTTCTCTGCCGCCGTTCTACATCCCCGTGTACGTCGACGACTTGGTCTTTGCCACAGCTGACACTGCTGGACTCGCCTACGTGAAGTCCGAGCTGCAGAAGAGACCCACATGCACAGACCTGGGTGAACTGCGCAGCTACCTTGGCTTGCAGATCACTCGGGACAGAGCATGCCGCACCATTACCTTGACTCAGTCACACATGGTGCAGCAGGTCCTTCAGCGCTTTGGCTTCACGTACTCCTCGCCTCAGGCCACTCCTCTGTCTACTCGCCACTCGCTCTCAGCTCTGCCTTCGGATGAGTCCGTAGAGTCGAGTGGCCCGTACCCAGAGCTTGTTGGCTGCCTCATGTACCTGATGACCTGCACACGACCTGACCTTGCATACCCTCTTAGCATTCTTGCACGCTATGTTGCTCCTGGGAGACACCGACCAGAGCACATGGCTGCAGCGAAGAGGGTGTTGCGCTACCTGTGCAGTACGTCGGGCATGGGGCTAGTGCTTGGAGGGCGGAGTCCAGTTGTCCTCACTGGGCACGTGGACGCTTCTTGGGCTGACGACCAGGCTACGCAGCGGACGTCACAGGGTTACACCTTCAGTCTTGGCTCCAGCTCTGTTTCGTGGCGGGCTACTCGCTTGTCTTCTGTTCTCGGCTCCAGTTGTGAGGCTGAGATCTACGCCGGGGCCATGGCTGCTCAGGAGCTTCGCTGGCTCACCTACCTGCTGACTGACCTTGGAGAGCCCCCTCGTTCTCCTCCAGTGTTGTACGTAGACAGCAAGGCCATGCTGGCCTTGTGTTGAGGGCAGCGCCTGGAGCACGGAACGAAGCACATTGCTCTCCGCTACTTTCTTGCTCGTGAGCTGCAGCAGCGTGGTCAGTTGCGACTTGCGTACGTGGCCTCTGAGGCCAACATTGCTGATGTTTTCACCAAGGCACTTCCGCCTTGTGATCATCAGCGCTTCTGCACTCAGCTCGGACTTGTACCTGTCTTACCTCCCTTGCTCACCTCTTGATCTTACTTGTACTCTTGCATATATATATATACCTGCTCTTGCTTGTTTTGTGTTATATATATATGTGCACTCCTGCATGTGAACTGGCCTTGTGGCCTTGACTTTGTGCTCGGACTGTGTGGTGACTTTGCTTGACTGGTCTTGTGACCCCTTGTTCTCCCCCACTTTGCCTATGGGGGTGTGTCAGAACACATAGCTTTTGCATATTGTGTAGGCTATAGTGGGGTAGCCCATAAGGGGTACAACCCAATTAGGGTTAGCACTTGTACTCACTTCATTGAGAGCTCATTCATTCATGCTCAACTCTTCTCACAGTGTACCACTCACGAAGCTGCTGAGGGGACAGGGTCACACCACTCCGCTGCTGCTGCTGGCGCTGACCACCACCAGCGCCACTCCTATGCGCAGAGTCGCGACTCACTCCACCACCGCCGCCTCCGCCGCCGCCGCCGCCGCCTACTCCGCCTTCGCCGCCTCCTCCACCTCCGCCTCCTCCACTACCTCCGCCGACTCCGCTCCCTCCGCCACCTCCACTGCCTCCGCCGCCTCCACTATTGCCGCCGCCGCCGCCACCCCCAGCACCACGCCCACCTCCGCCCCCACTCCCTCCACTGCCTCCACTACCACCTCCACCACCCCCTCCAGCCCCTCCAACGCCCTTGCCCCCCTTGCCCTTGCCGGTGCGGCGTCTCCCGCTTGGGGCAGGCGCAGTGCCGACCGACTCGAAACCAACGAGGTCGGCCGCAGCAGTAGAGGCAACAGAGGGTAAGAGGGGGGAGGGAGAACACCCCTCAAAGACAGGGGTGCGAGGGTCACCACGAGAGGCTCCTACAGCGACTTTGCTCTTCTTTATCGCTAGGAGGGCCTTCTCGAGGAGGTCAACGGTGAGAGTGGTGGGGCAAATTGAGAGGAAGTGGTCCGTGACTACGCGGAGAGAGTCAGGGAGCCGGGTGACTATTTAGTAGAGGGTGATGTACATGGGTGGGGGGTTCTTGGCGCAGAACTCAGCAGGAAGCGCAGCGCGGTAGCGAGTGTCACTAGTGCGGAGGTGAGTAATGAGGTCAGCGACTGTGAGAAAGGCAGCAATGTCAGGGAAGAGGTACGGTAGCATAAGGCGGCTTAGTGCAGCAGTGGCAGGGGAAGAGTAGCGTGCAACTACAGCGTCGTACAAGGTCTGAGCACTCTTGGACTGGCTAAAGTGTGCACGCTCAGTGGTCGATAAGTGGCGGCGCACAGCAAGGCAAGCAGCAGCATCGTTCGTGGCCCACTGTGAGCAAACAGTGGCGTCAGCATCAGCAGCAGGGGCAGGGGAGGCACCAGAAGTGAGGTCAAACAGGGAGAGGCTGTCTGCCCTATCGCATTGCAGGAAAGGCTGCAGATCATCTACCCAGACCTCAAAGTCCACTGCCCTACCCTCAGCGTCAAAGGTGAGAAAGCTAGGGGAGGCCATAACAGTAGTAGGCAGCCAGCGAGGACAGTGGGGGAGGGCAGTGCAGTGGCAGAGACTATGCTCTTATCTGGCAAGTGGGGCAGTCGGGCGGCTCGGAGGTCGGGCGGCTCGGTTGCTCGGCGACTCGGAGGTCGGGCGGCTCGGTTGCTTGGTGCTGGGCGGCTCGGCGGTCGGGCGGCTCGGCTGCTAGGCGGCTCGGCTGCTGGGCGGCTCGGCGGTCGGGTGGCTCGGCTGGCCGGCGGTTCAGCTGCTTGGCGGTGCGGGCGCTGGGCGGCGGGGACGCAAGTGGCGGCGGGGCCGCAGGTGGCGACGGGGCCGTAGGTGGCGGCGGGGCCGTAGGTGGCGACGAGGCCGCAGGTGGCGTCGGGGCCGCAGGTGGCGACGGGGCCGCAGGTGGTGACGGGGCCGTAAGGGGGGGACAGACGGGGCCGTAGCGAGGCTAGAGGGGGGGCCGTAGCAGGGCCAGACGGGGCTGTAGCGGGGCCGTAGCGGGGCCAGAATGGGCTGTAGCGGGGCCAGACGAGGCCGCGAAGGGGCCTATACGAGGCCGTAGCGGGGCCAGAAGGGGCCAAACGGGGCCGCGGAGGGGGCCTAAGCGAGGCCGTAAGGGGCCAGGCGGGGCCGCGGAAGGGCCTAGGCGAGGCCGCGACGGGGCCGGAAGGGGCCGAAGTGGGGCCGTAAGGGACCAGAAGGGGCCGCGGTGGGGCCTAGGCGAGGCCGCGACGGGGCCGTAAGGGGCCTAAGCGGGGCTGCGACGAGGCCGTAAGGGGCCAAGCGGGGCCGCTACGGGGCCGTAAGGGGCCTAAGCGGGGCCGCGACGGGGCCGTGAGGGGCCTAAGCGGGGCCGCGACGGGGCCTTAAGGGGCCTAAGCGGGGCCACGACGGGGTCGTAAGGGGCCAGACGAGGCCGTAAGGGGCCGTAGAAGGCTGCGCAAGGGGCCGTAAGGGCGGCCAACGGGGGCCACTAAGGGCAACTCAAGGCGCTACTCGGGTTAGGAGCTAAGCGCGGTTCAGGCAGGGAAGGAAAAAAAATTCGTGGTGGGCCTTAGGCAGTATTCCCACTCGGGAACCTGCTCGATACCATGACGAGAAGGGAGAATGGATGAATGAACTATGAAACACTTGGGTACAATTACTAACTCTAATTGGGTTGTACCCCTTGTGGGCTACCCCACTACAGCCTACACAAATGTATAAGCTATAATGTTCTGAGAGCAGCCCACAAGCTCTGGATACGGGCCACTCGGCTCTACGGACTCATCCGAAGGCAGAGCTGAGAGCAAGTGACCGGTAGGCAGAGGGGTAGACTATGTCGAGGAGTACGTGAAGCGGAAGCGCTGAAGGACCTGCTGCACCATGTGTGACTGAGTCAGGGTAATGGTGTGCCGTGCTCTGTCCCGGGTGATCTGCAAGCCAAGATAGTTGCGCAGCTCTCCTAGGTCTGTGCACGTGTGTCTCTTTTGCAGCTCCGACTTCACCTGGGCGAGTCCCTCACTGTGAGCAATGGCAAAGACCAAGTCATCGACGTACACGAGGATGTAGAACGGCGGCAGAGAGGTGTCGGTGCGTAGAAACAGCGACGGGTCACCAGTCGAAGGAGTGAACCCAAGAGCCGCAAGCGTCGTCCTCAGTGTGTCATGCCACTTACAAGGCGCCTGACGGAGACCGTAGGCTGGCCGCCGGAGGCTCCACTAAGTACCTGCAGGAAATGACCCAATGAAGCTAGGTGGGCAGCACAGCCAGCTCTCATCGTGCAGGCTGCCCTGCAAGAAAGCAGTGCTGAAGTCAAGAGAGTGAAGCTTGTAGTCACGCTGAACGGCGACGTGCAGCAGAACCCGAAGACTGGTCATCTTTGGGGTATGGGAGAAGGTCTGGAAGAAGTCAACTCCCTGTCTCTGACTGAAGCCTTGGATAACATAACGCGCATTGAAGACAGGCGGAGAAACCGGCGACTGCTTCACCCTGAAAATCCACATGCCACTGACAATGTTCGCCCCATGTGGGGGAACAGCGGCGACATAAGTGCCTGTGGACTTCCAGGAAGCCATCTCTGCGACCATGTCTGACTGCCACTGAGAGGAGTAGGGACCCTTAATTGCCTCTGCGTAAGAGCGCGGGGTCAGGATGTCTGGTGCATCCAGGTCTCCTTCATGTGCAATCAGCATAGACATGAGATGAGGTACAGCAGCTGCAAAACACTCAAAGTCCTCCTTCCTGTCCTCAAGGACGTCCGTGCCAAGAGCACACTCACCCCTGACGGACGGAGGACAGACAGACGCAGAATCAGCAACAAGACTAGTTGCGTAGTCTAGACGAAAGCGAGCAGCAAAGTCGATAAGCTCGGCAACTAGGGCAGACGCAGCAGCAGACTCAAACGAAGAGTCAGTGACAACAGTGGCGAAGAGACGGGTGACAGTAGAGCTGTTAGTACAAGCTAAGTCCGACTCAGGGTCCGGAACGTGCGAAAGAGAGGACGCAGGAGGAGACGGTAGGGGAACACGCTGTGGAACACAGGAAGGACGAAGTGCCATAGTATGCGTGCTGGGGACAGGAGGAGGACGCTCACGAGGAACACGACGACCAGTGCAACCAGCGCGAACAGGCGAGGCAAGACGAGACACAGGTTCACAACGCTCTGTAAGCGATTTTATCAGCTCAGTGTAAGAAGAAGGAGCAGGGAGCGAAGAGCCTGGCTGTAACGGGAGGCTAGTAGAAGACGAGAGGCTAAGAACCTGGCAAAGCGCGAAATCAGGCGGTGGCAGAGACGAAGGTGACGGCAAAGAGAAGAACATTCGCTGCTGTGCAGTACCACCAGCACCTCCAGCACCAGCCGCACCACCAGCTCGGGCAGCAGCTGTACCTCTAGTACTAGCACCTCCCGGACCAGCAGCTCCAGAACCTCCAGCGCCAGCGCCTCCAGCTCCAGCACCTCCAGCGCCAGCGCCTCTAGCTCCAGCGCCCACAGTGCCTCCAGCTCGGGCAGGTCCATCACCTTCAGGACTAGCACCTCCAAGACCAGCAGCTCCAGCTCTAGGGCCACCATTCCCGACGCCTCCAGCGCCAGAGCCTCCAGCTCCAGCGCCTCCAGCTCTAGTGCCTCCAGCTCCAGCACCTCCAGCTCCAGGGTCTCTAGCTCCAGCACCTTCAACTCTAGCACCTCCAGCTCCAGCACCTCCAGCTCCAGGGTCTCCAGCTCCAGTGCCTCCAGCACCGGCACCTCCAGCTCTAGGGTCTCTACTCCAGGGTCGACAGCACCAGTTCCAGTGCCTCTAGTAGTAGCACCCCCAGAACTAGCACCTCCAGCTCCAGCCAGCTCCAATACCTCCAGTACGAGCACCTCCAGAACCAGAAACACCAGCACCCTCAGGGCCTCCACGACGAGCAACTCTAGGAGCTCCAACCGTAGCACCTCAAGCAGCAGTACCTCCAGCAGCAAGACCTCTAGCTCCAGCAGTACGACTCCTCAGACGGGCATGCCATGCAAGCCACTCTCGTAACTGCTGTGGTGAGAGAGGCCCCCGTCGTGAAAAGCGACCCGGAGAAACACCAGCAGACTCAGCACCCCCAAGCTCTGCACTTGTAGGCTCAGCACCCCCAGGCTCTGCACTTGTAGGCTCAGCACCCCCCAGCACCTCACGCACGGGCGCAGCACCCCCAGATGCAGCACCCCCCAGTACCTCACGCACAGGCTCAGCACCCCTAGACGCAGCACCCCGAGCAGCACCACCCGCACCATCACCTGAGTCGCTAGTGACCTCCACAGGCTCAGCCAAGGGGAGTGGGTCTACCTGAGACACACCTGAAGGAGCAGGACCTTGAGGAGGGAGGGGGTCTACTGGAGGGGGACCTGGAGCGAGGAAAAGCGGCGAGGGAGGGAGCAGGGCAGTGCGGTAGGGGAAGAGACGGTAGAAAGGAACCGTCTCGTCAAAGGTGACGTCCTGAGATGACAGAACATTACGCGAGGTGGGGTGGCAAAACTGCCAGCCAGGCGCGTCACGGGGGAAGCCGAGGAAGACGTAGGGAATGGTGCGAGAGGAGAGCTTGTCCGCGGACATATCACGGACAAGGGCACGAGCACCCCAGACCCGGAACACCGACGCATCGCCAACCTCTCCCGTCCAACGCAATGTGGGCAAGGTCTCCGGCAAGGAGAGACGGGGCCAGAGGTTGAGCTGCTGCGCGGCGTACCGGACCGCAAACGACCACCAAAAATGGGGAGCTACCGCATGGATCAAGGAGGTACGAGCAATCTCCATGACCAAGCCAATGCGGCGCTCAGCAACCACATTTTTTTGCGGTGAGGCCGGAAGCGTGAACGACTCTAGGATGCCCTCCCCTTGATAGAAGGCCCGTAAGAGGTCGGAGGAGAACTCATCACCTCTGTCAGAGTGCAGACGCAGGACACGGAGGTCCTGGCAAAAGCGCTCGCGGAGCTGGAGACGAAGTGCTCGGATCCAAGGGATCAGGACATCAGGGACCTCACCCTTGGTGCGCAAGGGGAAGACTGTGGTGTAACGCGAGTAGTCGTCGACAACCAGCAGAAAGTACCGCGCGCCGCCCTGTCCATGAACGCGGGCTGGGCCCCACACGTCCATGTGGAGGGTCTGCAGTGGAGCGTCCGTTGGGGGAAACGAGAAGGAGTGAGGAGCGGCGCGCTGCCGCCCCTCGACGCAAGGAAGGCAGGGCGTCGCTGGCGAGGGATGGAGGGGAGGGAGAGACCTCGGAAAACCAGATACAAGAAGGCGACGGTGCATGCCACGTAGACGTGGCAAGGAGGGGTGACCCAGACGGTGGTGCCAGAGAAGAGTCTGGTGCGACAGGGAGCGACATGAACAAGGGGAGGCTACCTAACCTGACGCAGACACCTGACCAGTAGCAGCTACCTGAGGAGGCGCAATCGACCGTGTGTAAAGACTCGACCCTGGCCAACGGGTAAACGTGGCCAAGTGGCGGCCAGTCCGGGAGCATGTACAGATTGCCACACGCTGTCCTCCAGGGGTAAAGGTGGCAACCCACTGCTCTTTGAGAACTGCATTGCTCACCAAGTTCGTAGAGAACGAGGGAAGGTGGAGGCCTGTCAGTGAGCCAAACGGAACCGCCAGGCACAGGAGCACAGTGGTGGACCATGCAAAAACTGGCCCCCCTAAGGGGTCAGCCAGAGAGATTGTAACAGGTGCAGTGAGTGGTGTGAGTGCAGTACTGTCACGAAAGAAACAGCGGGAAGCACCTGAGTCAAGTGTGAAGGTGTGCAAGGTCTCAGCAGGCGCAGTACTTGAGAGAGCAGACTTGCTCGCACCTAAGGCAGCAGCCTCTATATCTGGGCCAGGCGACACACACAAGTAACAGTCTCCCTCAGCACTAACAGTCAATGCATACATGGCATCAAGGATAGCATCATAGTCAAGAGCAAAGATGTCTACACCAGCCTTAAGCAGCTCACGCAGCAAGGGCGCTCGACCTCCTTGCCCATCTCCTCACGCCAGGCGTCGTCAAGGCGGGAGAAGCAGCGGTGCTAGGTATGGAACTTCCCGCATGTCTGACCAGTGCGGTCACCTGTGCGAATGAAATACGGGTAGTGACTACTACCCCTAGACGTCCCGCGCTAAGCAAGCCACTCACGAAGGTGCTGCGGCGTAAGGGCCTCACGGGGACGCTGCTGCTGTTGCTGTCTCTGGCCAGCGCCAGCGCCTCCGCCCCGACCGCCACCGCCACCCCGACCGACACCGCCGCCGCCACTGCTGCCGCCACCCCCTCCGCCGCCACCACCTTCACCGCCACTCCCACCGCCGCCACCGACGCCACCACTCCCGCAAACACTCCCGCCACCATTCGCTCCGCCACCTCCTCCTCCACCTCCTCCACCACCCCCCCCCCCCCCCCCCCCCGATGCCACCTCCGCTGCCCGTGGCTCCCTTGCCCTTGCCACTGTGGCGCCTCCCACTAGGAGCAGAAGCAGCACCAACAGATTCAGCACCAAGGTAGTCAACAGCAGCGGCAGTAGCTTAGGAGGGGGCAAGGGGAGAGGGAGAGCACCCCTCAAAGATGGGGGTGCGAGGAGCGCCACGAGCAGCACCTACAGTGACTATGCTAGTCTCGGCAGCTAGAAGGTGCTCCTCTAGGAGGTCGACAGTGAGATCGGTGGGAGAGTGAGCGTGTGAGAGTACGACGGCTTCTGCCAACTATGCTTCCTTGCCTTTACTTTATTATGCTATTTCTAGCATAGGATTATTTTATGCATGCATGAATTGTTTGATTTCCTAGGTTAGGTGCTCTTCTATATTTTATTATAGTTATAGCACCGAGCTAGGTTGTGTGCACCGAATTCTGGGCTTTTCGGTTGCCACCGAATCGCCTTCTACCGAATTCGAAAAGGGTCTGTTCGGGACGTTTTGCGAGCCTCAGAACCTTCGCGTAACACCTGGTTACTAGGCCTTGTGTCGAGCCTATACATAGTCTTGTGGTGATTCATTCAATTCAAACCCACTTTTCTGAGCTCGATCCTAGATCCTCACAGAGCGAAAAAGTGGTCCTTGACCGAACGAAGAGAGTCAGGGAGACGGGTCACTATGAAGTGGAGGGTCCAGTACATCGGAGGCGGGTTCTTAGCTAAGAACTCTTTGGGGAGGGCGGCACGAAGGCGAGTGTCACTAGTGCGAAGGTGGGTGGTAAGATCGGCAACTGTGGCAAAGGTGGACAGCTCAGAAAACAGGTAGGGCAGCATGAGGCGGCTCAGTGCAGCACTGGCAGGGGAGGATTATCGAGTAACTACAGTGTCGTACACGGCCTTAGCGGTTTTGGGTTCGCCAAAATGTGTGAGCTCGGTTAACGGCAGGTGGTTGCGAACGGCTAGGCGAGCTGCAGCGTCACGAGTCTGCCACTAGGAACGGACGCTAAGCTCACTTGTGGCAGTAGGAGCGACTGAGGCACACGACGTGCGGTCAAAGAGAGAGACATTATCCTTGCTATCGCTCATTAGGAACAGCTGCAGGGTATCGAGCCAGGTCTCAAACTGAATCAGGCGGCCCTCGGTATCGAACGACAGAACGCGGAGGGTGGCCATAGCTGCTGGCGCAGGACTAGCAGGGCAGACCGATTGCAGGCAAGCAGTAGTAGCACTAGCAGCAGCAATAGTAGAAGCAGCAGTGCAGTAGTAGAAACTGGTCTGCCAGGCAACTAGGCAGCACGGCGCGGCTCAGCAGGGCGGCGCGACTCGGGCGGTGGTGCAGTGCGGCTCGGGCGGTGCAGCGCGGCTCGGGCATTGCAGCGCGGCTTGGGCGGTGCAGCGCGGCTCGGACACGGTGGGGCAGTGCGGCGCTGGCAGTAGCAGCAGCGTAGCAGTGGCTGCAGCGCTGGCAGGGCGAACAGGGCGCAGGGCAGCGCGGGCAGGGCTCTTAGGGCCACGCGCTAACTGTGCAGGCAGATCGCGGGCAGGGTGGGCCTTACGGGCAGCGCGCAGGCGACGCCAGCGGCACGCGAGCAGCGTGCGAGCAGGGCGTGCAGTGCGCGGGCAGGGCGCCGGCTGTGCAGGCAGCGCGCGAGCAAGGCAGGCCGCGCACGGGCAGGAAATGCAGCGCGCGGGCAGCAGCAGCAGCAGCAGCAGCAGCAGCAGCAGCGCACAGGCAGCGCAGGCAGCTAGCAGGCAGGGCGCGCGTAGGCCTGAGGAAGCGCGCTAGCAGGGCAGCGCAAGCGGATCGCGCGCTAGGCAGCTGTGCAGGGAGCGCAACGGGCAGGGCAGGCCTTGCAGGGCAGTGGGGTAAGGCGGTAACCGCAATCGGAATGGTGGGTCCGGGGAAAAAAAAAAAGAACAAACGGTCCTACGAACCTACTGCTCTGAACCATGTCAGAATGAGAAGTTGGAATGACTGCATTAAAAGAATTGTGGGCACAAGTACTCACACTAACATTGGGTTGTACTCCATACAGGCTACCCCACTATAGCCTACAAAAAAATAGCACATGTATTTTTTTACACTTATCTCCAGTTCACTTCACCTCCTCTCTCTTTTCCCTGACTCCCCTACCATTCACTCCCCTCCCCTTCGCTATCCTCTCTTCCCTCCCCTTCACTCCACTCATCCTCCTCCTCTGTCCCCACTTCCTCTTCATCCTCTTCCTCCCTATCCTCCTCCTCCCCATACCCTTTTTCCTCATCCCCTTTCTCCCACGTCCTCTTTCTCCCCATCCTCCTCCTCCTCCCCGTCCCCTTCCTCCCCATCCTCTTCCTCCCCATCCTCTTCCTCCCATCCTCTTCCTCCCCATCCTCTTCCCTCTCCATCCTCTTCCTCCCCATCTTCTTCCTCCCCATCCTCTTCCTCCCTATCCTCTTTCTCCCCATCCTCTTTCTACCATCCCCTTCCTCCCCATCCTCTTCCTTCCCATTCTCTTCCCTCCCCATCCTCTTCCTCCCCATCCTCTTCCTCCCCATCCTCTTTCTCCCATCCTCTTCCACCCCATCCACTTTCTCCCCATCTTCCTTCCCATTCTCTTCCTCCCCATCCTCTTCCTCCCCATCCTCTTCCTCCCCATCCTCTTCCTCCCCATCCCCTTCCTCATCCTCGTCCTTCCCATCTTCTGGCTCCGAATCATCCCGTCCCTCTGAGGCACCCACAGCACGCTCTCCCTCGTCCAGGTTGTAAACCATCCTCCGTTCATTCCCCACCACCGGGCAGTCACTCACATAGCACGTCTGCAGCTTCCCCATCTGCTGCAGCCCCCTGGGTAACCGGGCCAGCCGATTGCATCCGTACAGGTACAAGTCCTCAAATCCGGGCAGCTGCGAAAACTTATTGGGCAGGCTGCGGACATTGGGCAGGAACAGCAAAGAGAGGCTCACGAGAGAAGAGAGCTTCCAGAAGTCATGAGGAATGCTCGAGATTCCGATAGTGCACAAACCACACCGCTGCAGTCCGCAGAGGTCAGGGAAGGACTCGGGAAGCCTGGTTAGTCCTCGGCTGTTTCGGATCTGAAAAGACTGAAGCTTCTTCAGCTGCCCGATTGATTTGGGCAGCTCAGTTAAGCCCATAAGACCGTTCAAATGGAGGGATGTGAGTGCTGAGAGCTTCCCTAATGTCTCTGGCAGAGCTAGCAGGCTTTTGGCATGGGTGACCGTCAATGACTGCAAGCGAGAGAGGCGAGAGATGGAGTCTGGGAGCAATTGGAGGCGATCCATGTCGCGGATTTGCAGGCTTGTTAGCGACGGGAGGCATCCCAGCCATGGACCGAGCTGCTGCACTGGAAGCTCTGCGAGTTCAAGGACCTCCAGGGATGGCAGCAACACACTCATACCACTCTCCTCAGACCCCCCACAGCTGCCAGCGGCACTGCTGCTACCCGTGCGACCGACTAGCTCCAGACGGGCGATTCTTCCCGCACACTCTTGCCCAGCGGCTCCCGTGCGTGCACCCCCCGTGCGTGCACCCCCCTGGTCTTCATCCCCAAACAGCGACTCCAGCGCGCTGCAGGAACTCACTTGCAGAGATTTCAACCGCTGCAGCTGATACAGCGAACGAGGGAGCGACTTCAGGTTAGGTAGTTGTAAGAGCTTGAGCCTTTCAAGGTCTCCCAGCCGTCCGATCTCCTCTGGCAGCGCCTTGATTCGCGAGGACCTGGCGACCACAAGGCTGGTGAGAGTGCGGGCGAAGGCAGGGAGGGAGGCATTCAGGGAGGAGAGTGAGAGCTCCTTGAGGCTTGTCAAGTGGGACAGCCTGCCTGGTAGCGTGCCTCGTAAGCTGGTTGCTTCACAGATTGCTAGGATTCGCAGGGACGCGAGGCTGAAGAAGGATGGAGGGAGGTGGGCGAGAGCCGTGCAGTCGAGTAGATACAGTCTGCGCAGGCTATGCAGGCCATCCCCCATGCCGTGCGGTAGCGATCTCAGCTTGCAGCAGTCATTGATTTGCAGCAGCTCGAGGGAAGATAGCTGACTCAGGGAGTCCGGAAGCTGCGTCAGCAGGCTGCATGCGGCTATAATCAGCTCATTGAGGTTCTTCAGGTTGCCAAGCGACGCGGGCAGGCTGCTGAGCTGAGGAAGCTTAACTAAGCGCAGTGTCTCCAGGACAGTTAGCTGCCCGAAATCCTCGGGCAGAGATTGAAGAGCTCTGGAGTTTTCCAGTGTGAGTTTCTTGAGTGAAGTGGCAAGGGTTATGGAGGGAGGCAGATGCGCGAGATTTTCGACGCCTAGCTTGAGCGTATGTAGGTGTGGCAGAAAACCGACGTCGCCCGGCAGATGACGGAGTGGTAGGCCGGCGAGATTGTGGTCCGTCAGGGAAGACGGATGGGAAAGGGAGGTGGGGAAGGATGCTGAATCGCCGCAGTAGGTTACTGAAAGGAGCCGCAGCCGCTGCAGCTGCCCGAGACAGGAGGGCAGGTCGGTAAACCCCCCAACCTCCTCCAAACGTAGTTTTTCAAGCGCCGGCATGTTTCCAAAACTCTCGGGCAGCGGTGCAAGGTCTGGGCAGTTGGAAATTTCGAGCGTCAGCAGGGACGAGAGATTCGAGATAGATCCGGGCAGCTGAAGCCTTGCCCTGGAACCGCTGATGGAAAGAAGTGTCAAGTTGGTTAGCTGCCCGAAAGAATCGGGAATGGAGCTGAGCCGCATGCAGTTGTTCAGCTGCAGCGACTTGAGCAGCCTCAGGTTACCGAAGTCCTGGGGCAGTTCATCCAGGTCGTACATTTGGATTATGAGATGCGTGAGTGAATGCAACGAGGTGAACGCGTCTGGAAGGAGAGCAATTTCCCTGTCGGTGATGTGCAGGCTCTTGAGTGACGCAAGGCCGCCGATGGAAGAGGGAATGGCGGTCAGATTCGACTGACAATCAAGACGAAGTCTCTCCAGCCGTGTGCATTTCTCAAAGAAATACGAAAGCCCGTTCTCTGTGAACCCCCCGCGTCTGTAGCGTCGATCCATTTTATCGACATGGAGGCCCGTCAGATCTGGACACGTGTCTGCAATCCCCGAAAGGAGGGAGTCAGGGACGGACGTGATGCTGCCGTTGGCGAGGACGAGCTTTCGGAGCCTTGGGAATGACGAGAGGAGCTCGAGCAGCTCATGGGGACGCATGCGACGCTTTTCGCGAATCTGGATATGGTCGTGCACGCTATGGGTGATTCTAAGCCATTCCTTGCACACAAGCGCGTGCTGGAACTGGCCGTCGGATTGACCCACTAAACGTAAGACAACGGAGAGAAGATCGTCTGACAGCCGTCCGATTGGTGATGCAGCATGCATTTTGTCTAATAGATTAGTTGCAATGGGGCTAAAGTGAATGCTCGAAGACTAATAAGGTCGCTGTGAGAGTCCGCAAACGAGTTCACGAATAGCATCGAATTTTCAGCTGGCGTGGGAATCCCTAGTCAAGAAAAGTATCTGAGAAAGTCGCTGTGGGAGTTCTTGTGCAAGAAAAGTGTCGGTGAGAAGTCGCTGTGGGAGTTCTTACGCAATAACGTCTCTGGGAAAGCCGCTCTGGGACTCTTACGCAAAAAAAGTATGTCTGGGGGAATCGCTGCGTGAATCGCTTGGCAAGAAAGGCTCTGGGAGAGTCAACGTGGGAGTTCCAGGGCAAGCAAGTCTCCGAGAGTCGCTCTGGCAGATGGGCAATCCGTAGGCTGGATCCCAAGCACCGATGTTGCGTGAACCCCCCGCCTCTGCCGCAAGAACCACTGTAGCAATTGACAAACTCGTGTAACCTCAGACCGGTTCAGGGTTTTGGGTTTAGATGATTTAACGTTTCAGGCCCCAATTGATTTCTTAGCGTAGATATCCCCGACTGTTTATTCTTCCCTATCACACTTACTACCTGATTAAAAAAAATACACTAGCTTGAACAACGTCATTTAGCTAAGATCTCAGGCTGAAGCAAAGGAGAAAACAAAAGAAAAACAAAACAAAGCAAAAAAAAAAAAAAGAACTGCAAGTCACATAAGTTCAACATGTCTACTCTTTTCTTTTCTTCTTTTTTTTTTTTTTTTTTTTTTTTTGCGGAGCAACCAAGCCTTATGATTCACTTTTAGGAACCCTAGTATTAAAAAGCGAACTGAGGACTAAGAACTAAGGAGATTAGGTATAGCCATAGCGAGAGTTACGAGAGGCACGAGTAGGAGGGAATTGGCCAAAAGATGTGTTTCACTATGGTGCACAAACAAGATATATGGAAGTAGCAAGGGAGGTGCACCACCAATGTAAATACACTAGAACAAACAGTAAGCAGGGTATTGTCAGTAAATCTGCACTGTGGATGCCCGATTGATCCTGGAGAGGGTTACAGGCGCGTTCGCTTAGGGGGTTATGGGTGCACTGACCCGCTACTGAAACAAACCCTTTTATCCCAATGGTCTAGTGGTTGGGATTCTAACATGGTATCGCATGTAGGTCGTTGCCGCTGTACTTAGTCCTGGGCCTCCCAGTGTGGGGGGGTGTCAGTAGATCTGCACTGTGGATGCCCGACTGATCCTGGAGAGGGTTAAAGGCGCGTTTGCCTTGGGGGTTATGGGTGCACTGACCCGCTACTGAAACAAGCCCTTTTATCCCAATGGTCTAGTGGTTGGGATTCTGACAGGTATATATAACTATAACACACCCCCTTAACTTGCTTGCATTATGAGCTTGTCAAGTCATTGAGGACTAGAAGAAGCACGGGAAACAGCAACACATATCGGCCATGAAAAATGCAACAACGGCAGGTACAGGACCCGACAGGTGGGCGGGAGAGCAAGTGGCGTGAGCTACAACTAGCAGCAGGACACCACAGCTCAGTACCTGCGGGGGTCTACTTGGAACAAGCAGCAGTTGCAGTGATGGCAGATGGAGCTACAGTAACCTCAGCCACGGCAGATGCAGCAACGACAGATGCACGACCCGGTAGGTGGGCGTGAGAGCAAGGGCTCTGGCTGCAACGAGCAGCAGGACAGCAGGGCTCAACACCTCTAGGGGCGTGCCTGCTACAGGCAGCGGCTGTAGATGCCCGACTTGCTTCGGCCACCCCCTCACCCTCCCACTCAAGCTCTCACCCTCCCCCCTCCCACGGCGACAAGCCCTGCAGGGGGGAGATGAGGGGGTGATGGGGCGTACTCTGCTGCTAGTGCTGGCATTAGCGATGGCATTAATTGAAGGCGCTAGTGCTGGCGTTGGCGCACGCGACCATACGCGGCTGCGCGCGACCGTACGGAGCTGCACGCGGACATGACAAGTTGCGCACGGTCGGGACGGGCGGCGCGTGGGGCAGAACGAGCTGCACGCAGAGCAAAACGGGCTGCGCGCGGGCAAAACGTGCTGCATGCGGGACGCATCGTGCTGCGTAACGAGTGGGTCCATGTTTTTGAAAAGGACAGGAAGGTTCCAAGATGAAACGTGTTCTGACACCATGTTAAAAAGCGAACTGAGGACTAAGAACTAAGGACATTAGGTTTAGCCACAGCGAGAGTTACAAGAGGCACGAGCAGGAAGGAATTGGCCAAAAGAGGTATTTTACTATGGTGCACAAACAAGATAATTGAAGTAGCAAGGGGGATGTCGAGAGTAAAGGGAAAGATGAATGCACTATCGAGAAAGTTGGGTACAAGTAACAAAAACTATACCCTACATTAGCTACCCCACTAAAGCCTACATTTTATTATGACATAGGCCTATAATTTGACACACCCTCATAGGCAAAATGGGGGAGAGCAAGGGGTCACAAGACCAGTCAAGAGAAGCAAAGCAAGCTCATGGTGGATCACAACGTCACCACACATACTGAGCACAAGCAAAGGGCCACAAGGCCAGTTCACAAGCAGAGGTATATATGCAACAACAACAGTACCGTAAGCCCCCGGATAGAAGCGCAGGCCTCGGATAAGCGCCGGCGCTTATAAAAGGATGAGGGTGCTTATATCCAGTCCTCGATTATAAGCGCACCCCTGAAGGCTTACGGATTATAAGCGCCTGTCAGGCATATATGCTATAGTCTGTGTAGGCTGTAGTGGGGAAGTTCATATGGGGTACAACACTTTAGGGGTTACTACTTGTACTCCTCATTCTGCTCAATGCACTCATTTTCTCGTTCTAATCTTCACATGGTATAGAGCAGGCTCCCTCGTGGGAACTGTTCCTAGGGCCCACCGAATATCAACTTTTTTTTCCTACCCGGAGCGCGCTTGGCCCCTGCTCGAGTCGCGCCCCGTGTGAGTCCCCTTAGTGGCCTCTAGCGGCCTCTCTCACGACCCCTAGTGGCCCCGTCACGCCGCCCTCGCGGCCCCGTCGCACCGCCCTCACGGCCCCTCGTGGCCCCTCGCGGCCCCTCGTGGCCCCTCGCGACCCCTTAGCGGCCACTCGCGGCCCCGTCCCCACCTACCGCCCTTTTTTCAACGGCCCCGTCGCTGCCCTCTCAGCGGCCTTGTCGCCGCCCTTTCAGCGGCCCCGTCGCCGCTCCTTGCTGCGGCCCCGTCGCCGCCCTTCAGTGGCCTCGTCACCGCTCTTCAGCGGCCCTGTCACCACCCCTTCCAGCGGCCCCGTCGCCGCTCTTTCAGCGGCCCCGTTGCCGCCCTTAAGCAGCCTCGTCGCCGCCCTTCGGCGGCCCCATCGCCGCCCTTCGGCGGCCCCGTCGCCGCCCTTTCAGCGGCCCCGTCGCCGCCCCTTTCCACGGCCCCGTCGCCGCCCTTTCAGCGGCCCCATCGCCGCCCCTTTCCGCGGCCCCGTTGCCGCCCTTTCAGCGGCCCCGTCGCCGCCCTTCCGCGACCCTGTCGCCGCCCTTTCAGCGGCCCCGTCGCCGCCCCTTTCCGCGGCCCTGTCGCCGCCCTTTCAGCGGCCCCGTCACCGCCCTTTTGCGGCCCCGTTGGCGCTCCTTAGTGGCAGCGACGCCGCCCTTCACGGCCCCGCCGAGCCGCCTTCGCTGCCGAGCCGACGACCTGCCGAGCCACTGTGCCGCTGAGCCGCCGAGCCGCCTTTGCTGTCGAGCTGCCGAGCCGCACTGCAGCCGAGACGCCGCCGCCTGTCGGCCTGCCCGGGACCGCCTCACCTGCATAGTAAGAGCAGCGCCTCTGCCACTGCACTGCCCTGCCCCACTATACTCACTGCCTGTCTACTACTGTCATGGCCACCCCTACTGTTCTCACCTTTCACACTGAGGGACTGGCAGTTGACTTTGAGGTCTGGGTAGGTGATCTGCAGCTTTTCCTACAGTACGATAGGGCAGACGGTCTCTCCCTGTTTGACCTCACCTTTGGTGCCTCTCCTGCCCCGCCTGCTACAGCTAACAGCACTATTCGCTCACGGTGAACCACACGCGATGCTGCTGCTCGCCTTGCTGTGCGTCGCCACTTACCAACCACTGAGCGTGCACACTTTAGCCAGTACAAGAGTGCTCAGACCTTGTACGACGCTGTGGTTGTACTTAGCCGCCTCATGCTACCGTACCGTATTCCCTGACCTTGCTGCCTTTCTCACAGTCGCTGACCTCATTGCGCACCTCTGCACTAGTGACACTCGCTACCGCGCTGCGCTTCCTGCTGAGTTCTGCGCCAAGAACCCCCCACCCATGTACATCACCCTCTACTACATAGTCACCCGGCTCTCTGACTCTCTCCGCGTAGTCAGGGACCACTTCCTCTTAGTTTGCCCCACCACTCTCACCGTTGACCTCCTTGAGAAGGCCCTCCTAGCAGCAGAGAAGAGCATAGTCATTGTAGGAGCCTCTCGTGGTGACCCTCGCACCCCCGTCTTTGAGGGGTGTTCCCCCTCCCCCCTCTTTCCCTCTGTTGCCTCTGGTGTTGCGGCCGACCTCGTTGGTTTCGAGTCGGTTGGCGCTGCGTCTGCCCTGAGCGAGAGACGGCGCACCGGCAAGGGCAAGGGGGGCAAGGGCGCTGGAGGGGCTGGCAGGGGCGGTGGAGGTGGTGGTGGAGGCAGTGGAGGGGGTGGGGGTGGTGGTGGGAGTGGTGGCAGGGGTGGCGGCGGCGGCGGCAGCAGTGGAGGTGGAGGAGGCGGCGGCGGCGGCGAAGGGAGCGGAGGCGGCGGTGGTGGCGGAGGAGGCGGAGGTGGAGGAGGCGGCGGAGGCGGAGGCGGCGGCGGCGGTGGTGGAGCGGGTCGCGACTCTACGCAGAGGAGTGGCTTAGGTGGTGGTCCGCGCCAGCAGCAGCAGAGTGGTGTGACCCTGTCCTCTCAGCAGCTTCGTGAGTGGTACACTACACGTCAGCGCGGTGGGGGTTTTGGTCCCTGCACTAACGTCCTCCGTACCGGCGACCAAGCTTGTGAGCAGTGCGGGGGCCTGCACTCCACCAAGCGCTGCTTCGATCGCCTGACGAACGCGTGGCGTCACCAGTTCCTTGAGGCGTCAGAGATCCCTTGCTGGGGAGATCTGTGTAGGGCGGGGGTTGCCATCTTTGATCTTGACTATGATGCTATCCTTGCTGCCATGTATTCTGTAACTACTAGTGTTGAGGGTGACTGTTACTTGTGTGTACCGCCTGACCCGGGCATTGTGGCCACTGCTTTAGATGCTGGTGAGGCTGCTGCTCTAGGTGCTAGTGCGTGTGCTGCCCCAGGTGCTAGTGCGTCTGCTGCCCCAGGTGCTGGTGAGTCTGCTCTCTCAGGTACTACTTCGGCTCAGACCTTACACACCTTCACCCTTGACTCGGGTGCGTCCCGCTCCTTCTTTCGAGACCGCACCACTCTTACGCCGCTCAGTCGGCCGGTTGCAGTCTCCCTGGCGAACCCCTCTGGGGGTCCTGTCCTTGCTAGCTTCTCCACTGTCTTATCGTGCCCGGCAGCCCCCTCTAGCACCCTGTAAGGTCTCTACCTCCTCTTGTTCTCTACGAACTTGGTGAGTGGAGCGGACCTACAGGATAGGGGGGTTGACAGTTCACTCCTACGAGTCAGTGAGTGACCCACTGCACGTGTGCTCGCACAGGCTGACACTTGGCCACGTTCACCTGTCGGCCAGGGTTGAGCCTGTACACCCTTACTACTAAGTCTCCTCCGGCTGCTGAGTCTGGCCAGGTAGCTGCGCCGAGTCAGGTGTTTGCTGCAGCGTCCAGGTCTGGTTCTGAGTTTGCTTCCTGCTCGTGTCGTCTACGGTCCCACCAGACTCTTCTCTGGCACCACCGCCTTGGTCACCCCTCCTTGCCTCGTCTCCGAGGCATGGCCTCCCGTGTCCTTGTCTCTGGTCTCCCTCGGTCTCTCCCTCCCCTACCTCTGGGGCCTGGCCCTACCTGCGTCCCCTGCGTCGAGGGGCGACAGCGCGCCGCCCCTCACTCCTCCGAGTTTCCTCCGGCAGAGGCTCCGCCAAAGATCCTCCACATGGACGTGTGGGGCCCCGCCCGCGTCCGTGGGTAGGGGCACGAGCAGGACTTCCTGCTGGTGGTTGACAACTACTCGCGTTACACCATAGTCTTCCCCTTGCGCAGCAAAGGTGACGTCACTGAGGTGTTGATCGACTCGATCCGCGCAGCTCGTTTCCAGCTCAGGGAGAGTTTCGGCTCGGACTTTCCTATTTTGCGTCTGCACTCTGACAGAGGCGCGGAGTTTTCCTTTGCCCGTTTGGAAGCCTTCTGACGTGCACGGGGCATCCGCCAGACCTTCACCCTTCCGGCCTCTCCACAACAAAATGGGATTGTTGAGCGCCGCATTGGCATGGTCATGGACGTCGCTTGTACGTCCATGATGCATGCGGCTGCCCCCCATTTTCTATGGCCGTTTGCGGTTCAGTACGCCGCGCATCAGCTCAACCTTCAGCCCCGGGTCTCCTTGCCAGAGACCTCCCCCGCCTTGCGGTGGAGGGGGAAGGTTGGCGATGCGTCTACGTTTCGGGTTTGGGGATCTCGGGCGTTTGTCCGCGACTTGTCTGCGGACAAGCTGCCCCCCCATGTTGTTCCCTGCGTCTTCCTTGGCTTCCTACCTGACGCGCCTAGGTGGCAGTTTTACCACCCCACCTTGCGCCGTGTTGTGTTGTTCAGAACGTCACCTTTGACGAGTTGGTGCCTTACTACCGTCTCTTCCCCTACCGCACTGCGCCCCTCCCCCCGCCACCGCTCTTCCTTGCGCCAGGTCCTCCCCCGGTAGACCCCCTCCCCCCTCAGGGTCCTGCTCCGTGAGGTGTGTCCTAGGTAGACGCAGTCGAGCCTGTCGAGGCAGCTGTTGACTCTTCTGCTGCTAGAGGTGCTGAGCCTGCGGGTGCTGGGTCTAGAGGTGCTAAGTCTGGGGGTGCTGAGATTGGGGGTGCTGAGTCCGGGGGTGCTGAGCCAGGGTGTGTTGGGTCTGGGGGTGCTGACCCTGGGGCTGCTGAGCTTGGGGGTGCGGAGTCTGGGGGCGCTGGGTCTGCTCGTGTGGCCGCCAGCGGTGCTTTGTCGAGGCGGGAGCCACTCTCTCCACAAAAACTACGTGAGTTGTTTGCCCACTGCTGGAGACGTGCTGCTGAGTCTGGGAGTGCTGCTGGAGCTACTTGAGTTGGTCCTGCTGGAGCTACTGGCGGTGCTGGTGCTGCTGGAGCTGGAGCTGCTGGGGGTGTTGGCGCTGGTGTTTCTACTAGCGCTGGTGCGTCTAGGGGTGCTGCTGAGGCTGCTGGAGCTGACGGTCCTATTGGAGGTTGTGGTGCTCGAGCTGGAGCTGCCGGGGGTGTTGGCGCTGGCGGTGCTCCTGGCGCTAATGCTTCTGAGGGTGCTGGAGTTGGCGCTGTTGGAGCTGGAGGTGCTGCTGGCGCTGGTGCTACCATTGGGGGTACTGGTGCCGTCCTTGCTAGTTCTAGAGGCGCTGCGCGGCCGAGGCCGTACTTCGTTCCGCTCCTGGAGCAGGTTCTTGGTCTCCCACCCTCTCCTGGTACTGCTCTTCCCTTAGAGTGTCCACAGCCTGTCTTGTCGCGGTCACAGTTACAGCCCGCCTCCCCTCTACGTGCTCCTTCTCCCTACACTGGTCCTACTGGAGGTCTTGCTGAGCTTCGTGAGCCAGCGTCTCGTCCTGTGTCACTTATTTGTGCTGCTTGCACTAGTGGTCGTACTTCGCGTCCGCGTCCTCCTGCGGTCCCCGGCACACACCGAATGGCGCTGCGTCCTTCCACTACTCCTCTGCGTGTCCCGTTGCCGTCTCGTCCAGAGTCCTCTCTTCCTGTTCTCCCTGACCCGACCTCTTACTCTCTTCGTGCTGCCAGTCCTACTGTCACGCGTCTCCTGGCTACTATTGTCACTGACCCTTCCTTTGAGTCCACTGCTGCGTCTGCCCTAGTTGCTGAGCTTGTCAGCTTCGCTGCTCGCTGTCGTCTAGACTACGCTGCTAGTCTCGTTGCTGAGTCTGAGTCTATCTGTCCTCCGTCCGTCGGGGGTGAGTGTGCTCTTAGCACGGACGTCCTTGAGGAAAGGCAGGAGGAGTTCCAGTGCTTTGCTGCTGCTTTGCCCCATCTCGTGTCCACACTGATTGCCCCTGAGGGAGACCCGGATGCACCAGACATCCCGACTCCTCGATCGTACGCTGAGGCGAAGCGATCGAGGGTCCCTACTCCTCTCAGTGGAAGTCGGCCATGGACGCAAAGATGGCTTCGTGGAAGTCCACAAGCACCTACGGCGACGAGGTTCCCCCACCTGGGGCGAACATCATCAGTGGCATGTGGATGTTCAAGGTGAAGCGGCCGCCGGGTTCTCCGCCTGTCTTCAAGGCGTGTTACGTGGCTCGAGGCTTCAATCAGCGCCAGGGAGTTGACTACTTTCTGACCTTCTCTCCCACCCCGAAGATGACCACTCTTCGGGTGCTGCTGCACATAGCCGCTCAGCGCGACTACGAGCTTCACTCTCTTGACTTCAGCACGGCTTTCATGCAGGGCAGCCTGCACGAGGAGATCTCGCTGTGCTGCCCACCTGGCTTCACTGGGTCGTTTCCTCCTGGTACTCAGTGGAGCCTCCGGCGGCCAGTCTACGGTCTCCACCAGGCGCCCCGTGAGTGGCACGACATACTGAGGACTACACTTGCGGCTCTTGGGTTTGCTCCTTCTCTAGATTTTGGTAAAGCGGCTCATTACAAAGTATCGTATCCAGTATGCCAACATTCAGGTCTAGGTTTTGGTCGGTTTCGTCGATGTCTAGTTCCGCCTCCTCCTCGTCCAACAAACCAAAATCTCTCTCACGAGATTGTCCCACATCCGTGTCTGGATTGTGTGATAAAAACTCGTCGTGAAGTTCTCTATCGATAACCTCTTGTTGCAATTCCGACATCCTTTCCTTGTCCAAAGTGATTCCATGTTGTTTGAAAAGATCCTTCTTTTCAAGGAACGAAATGGCGCGCAAAATCATGGCGCGCAAAATCTTGGCGGGCCTCACGTTGTTGTCAAATTATGTATGTGTATTACGCAATTTACGTTTCAAACGAACGCGCACTGAATGCGCTTCTTGTGGTAAACGAGGTAATGCCGTCACCATGTCAACAACTTTAACAGGCACCTTCACTATCCCGCCTCGTATCTTGTATTGTTTTCCCACGTGACTTTGTGTTATGCTGGAAAACACAATACGTGGCGAAACTAACCGCTCCTCCAAATTTGACAATCCCGAAAGATCGTCATGGTGTTGCGGTAACAAAGCACCTTCCATTCGTGAAAGAATGGGAGTTTTTTTATTCTCAATGTCATTTTTGCAACTATAGCAAACGTTCTTCAATAATGAAAATTCTGAATTCTCCAATTTGGATAGTTGGCGTCTGAACATTAACTTGTCGCAGCTATCGCACCCGTATGTTGGACCTTCCTTGGAAGCTTCTTCAAATCGAGCTTTAGCTTGCTCCACGCATTGCGAATGCGTGTGTTCTTCATTGAATCGCTCTTGGACATCGTCAAACAATGTGTCTAAATCATCGTTGTGAAAAAAATCGCCGTCATTATAATACTCGTCCAAATTGAACGATAAGTTTTTTCTACATTCAGTGTCAAACTCATATTATATAGCTTGTCTAGGCTATAGTGGGGTAGATACTATGGGTAACAATTGCCTAGGGTTTCCTACTTCATTCATTCCTCAATTAATTCATTGTGCTAGTTCATTCATTCCTCAATTATCACATGGTATAGAGCAGGTTCCCTCGTGGGAACTTCCTAGGGCCCACCACTGAACTTCAATTTTTTATTTTTATTTTTCCTGCTCTGCGATCGAGTCGCTCCTCATCGAGGCGCGCCAAGTGTACCGCCCTCCCCTTAACGACCCGTCGCGCCGCCCTCAGCGGCCCTCCCCCTCTCTCACGGCCCCTCCCGACCCCGTCGCCGCTCTCCTAGCGGCCTGTCGCGCCGCCCTCAGCAGCCCCTCCTCCACGGCCCCGTCGCCGCCCTATCGCGGCCCCCTCGCCGCCCTATCCCGGCCTCGTCGCCGCCCTCTTGCGGCCCCGTCGCCGCCCTATTGCGGCCCCGTCGCCGCCCTTTTGCGGCCCCGTCGCCACCCTCACGAAGCCCCATCGCCGCCCTATTGCAGCCCCGTCGCCTCCCTCTCGCGGCCCCGTCACCGCCGTTCGCGGCCCCGTCGCCGCTCGTAGCGGCCCTGCAGCCGCCCCTCGCGGCCTCGTCGCCGCCCTCTCGCGGCCGCGTCGCCGCCCTCTAGCGGCCCCCGTCGCCGCCCTCTTGCGGCCTCGTCACTGCCCCTCCGCGGCCCCGCTACCGCTCCTAAGCGGCCCCAACGCTGCCTCCTACACAGCCTCAACGCCGCCTCTACCGAGCCGCCGAGCCGCCGAGCCGCCCGACCGCCGAGCCGCCAGCAGCCAAGCCGCCCAGCAGCCGAGCCACCTAGCCGCCGAGCCGCCCGACCGCCGAGCCGCCCGACCACCAAGTCGCCCAGCAGCCGAGCCGCTGAGCCGCTACCAGTCCTACTGACGCCCTACTAACTCGTACTGGTGAGCCCACTACTTGCTAGACCTTTGCAGTCATGGCTACCCCTAGTGTTCTTACATTTGACACTGAGGGCCGTCCTGTTGACTTTGAGGTCTGGGTCCATGACCTCCAGCTATTACTCCAGTGAGATAGGGCAGACGGTCTCTCTCTGTTTTACCTCACCTCTTGTGCCTCCCCTGCCTCGCCTGCTACTGCTGAGAGCACTGTTCGCTCATAGTGGGCGACACGCGATGCTGCTGCCCCTCTTGCTGTGCGTCGCCACTTACCGACCACTGAGTGTGCACACTTTAGCCAGTACAAGAGTGCTCAGACCTTGTACGACGCTCTAGCTGCACGCTACTCTTCCCCTGCCACTGCTGCACTGAGCCGCCTCATGCTACCATACCTCTTCCCTGACCTTGCTGCCTTTCCCACAGTCGCTGACCTCATTACGCACCTCCGCACTAGTGACACTCGCTACCGTGCTGCGCTTCCTACTGAGTTCTGCGCCAAGAACCCCACCCCCATATACATCACACTCTACTAAATAGTCACCCGGCTCCCTGACTCTCTCCGTGTAGTCAGGGACCACTTCCTCTCAGTTTGCCCCACCACTCTCACCGTTGACCTCCTCGAGAAGGGCCTTCTAGCAGCAGAGAAGAGCATAGTCGCTGTAGGAGCCTCTCGTGGTGACCCTCGCACCCTCCCCCCTCTTACCCTCCGTTGCTTCTACTGCTGCGGCCGACCTCGTTGGCTTCGAGTCGGTCGGCGCTGCGTCTGCCCCTAGCAGGAGACGCCGCACAGGCAAGGGCAAGGGGGGCAAGCGCGCTGGAGGGGCTGGCGGGGGCAGTGGAGGTGGTGGTGGAGGCAGTGGAGGGGGTGGGGGTGGTGGTGGGAGTGGTGGCAGGGGTGGCGGCGGCGGCGGCAGCAGTGCAGGCGGAGGAGGCGGCGGTGGTGGCGGAGGGAGCGGAGGCGGCGGAGGTGGCGGAGGAGGCAGAGCTGGAGGAGGTGGCGGAGGCGGCGGCGGCGGTGGTGGTGGAGCGGGTCACGACTCTGCGCAGAGGAGTGGGTCAGGTGGTGGTCCGCGCCAGTAGCAGTGGAGTGGTGTGACCGTGTCCCCTCAGCAGCTTCGTGAGTGGTACGCTGCACGTCAGCGCGGTGGGGGTACTGGTCCCTGCACTTACGTCCTCCGTACCGGCGACCAAGCTGGTGAGCAGTGCGGAGGCCCGCACTCCACCCAGTGCTGCTTCGGCCACCTGACGGACGCGTGGCGTCACCAGTTCCTTGAGGCGTCAGAGATCCCTCGCTGGGGAGATCTGTCTAGGGCGGGGGTTTCCGTCTTTGATCTTGACTATGATGCAATCCTTGCTGCCATGTATTTTGTGACTACTATTATTGAGGGTGACTATTACTTATGTGTACCGCCTGACTGGGCATTGAGGCCACTGCTCTAGGCGCTGGTGAGGCTGCTGCTCTAGGTGCTAGTGCGTGTGCTGCCCCAGGTGCTAGTGCGTCTGCTGCCCCAGGTGCTGGTGAGTCTGCTCTCTCAGGTACTACGTCGGCTCAGATCTTCCACACCTTCACCCTTGACTCGGGTGCGTCCCGCTCCTTCTTTCGAGACCGCACCACTCTTACGCCGCTCAGTTGCCTGGTAGCAGTCTCCCTGACGGACCCCTCTGGGGGTCCTGTCCTTGCTAGCTTCTCCACTGTCTTACCGTGCCCGGCAGCCCCCTCTAGCACCCTGTCAGTTCTCTACCTCCCCTCGTTCTCTACGAACTTGGTGAGTGTAGCAGACCTACAAGATAGGGGGGTTGACCAGTTCACTCCTGCGAATCAGTGGGTGACCCACTGCACGTGTGCTCGGACATGAAGACAGTTGGCCACGTTCACCCGTCGGCCAGGGTTGAGCCTGTACACCCTTACAACTGAGTCTCCTCCGGCTGCTGAGTCTGGCCAGGTAGCTGCGTCGAGTCAGGTGTTTGCTGCAGCGTCCAGGTCTCCGACAGCGCGAGGCCCCTCACTCCTCCGAGTTTCCTCCGACAAAGGCTCCGCTACAGACCCTCCACATGGACGTGTGGGGCCCCGCCCGCGTCCGTGGGCAGGGACACGAGCATTACTTCCCATGGTGGTTGACGACTATTCGCGTTACACCAGAGTCTTCCCCTTGTGCAGCTCGTCTCCAGCTCAGAGAGCGTTTCGGCTCGGACTTTCCTGTTCTGCGTCTGCACTCGGATAGAGGCGGGGAGTTTTCCTCTGCCCGTTTGGGAGCCTTCTGTCGTGCACAAGGCATCCGCCAGACCTTCACGCTTCCGGCCTCTCCACAGCAAAATGGGATTGCTGAGCGCCGCAGTGGCATGGTCATGGACGTCGCTCGTACGTCCATGATGCATGCGGCTGCCCTCCATTTTCTATGGCCGTTTGCGGTTCAGTACACCGCGCATCAGCTCTGCGGAGATAACTACTACAACGGGAGCTTAGAGTACTGGCTAGGCACGTGTGCTCGTGTGATGTCTGCGTTCGTTGGTCCTTAGACGTTTTCCTAGTGCTCACACTGCTTGCTAGTTCATGGGGCAATTTGGCAAGAGTTTCACTAGAGAACGTTGTCAATAATGGTACAATCAAGTTGGCATGGCCAGACTACATCAGAGCTAGCATTCAGGTTGGTCGACTGCCAGCACAGCATGGTCGACCGCGTTCCAGCACGACTTGGTCGACCGCGCTCCAGCAGTGCAAAGTCGACAGCTTGCCAACGCTGCAGGTTGACGGTGTGCCAGCATTGCTCACGCAGGACAGCAATGCACCCGCTTTGCAGGTGCGCGCAGATGATTGGCATGCAAAGTCTCGTCATCTGCACAGCGCACACACCAGGTCAACCTCGGGCTAGCGACTGCCTCTGATCCGCCACGACGACCTCGGGATACCACCATGGAGGTCGGTCTCGCCAACTTCGCCTGGGTGACCGTCGCACTCCTTCGCAGAACCTCGTCACCCAGGTATCCTGGTCGACCGGGCAACTATGTCGACCAGCTGCTCCTGTATGTGCTCGTCGACCTCCCAAGTCGACAACCACACCAAGTCGACCTCACCAGGTCGACCACTCCTCTGGTCGACCAGCTCCAGGTCAACGTCACTCCTGGTCGACCACTGCAGTTGTCAGCCGACCACCCAAGTCGGCTACCCAAAGTCGGCGTCACCAGGTCGACGCCCCTTCTACGTCGGCGCCGACTTCCAGGCTGACCTCTCGAAGTCGGCGTCCTCCCAAGTCGGCGCCGACTTGCAAGTCGCCGACTTGCAAGTCGGTGACCTGGCAAGTCGGTGCCGACTTCCAGGTCGACGTGCCACATCGCCGACCACCAGTTGAAGTCGGCTGCCGGCTTCCCAAGTCGGCGGCATTGCAGTGGCGCCGTGCAAGTCGACCAACCCCGTCGACCAGCTCGTCCAAGTCGGCGTCCCCACTGCTGCAAGTCGGCTGTACCTTCCGTACACCCCACCACAAAGTCGGCTCCGCCCAAGCGTGGACGGGGCCAACACACAACTCCCGTTGACACTCCCCTGCCGCGTTCACGCTTGGCCCCCCCAAGTCCACTCGGCAGTACTCCTCGGAGAATAGCTCGTCGACGTGCACCCAACACACAGCACGTCGTCCACCGCACCAGCCATGCAAGAGGGCATGGCACCTACTGCTGCACGTTGTCATCTTCGTCGCCCACGTCGGCCAAGCGCACCTGGCCGATGGCGACGGAGCACCGGTTGAAGGCCGGATAGTGCAGCGCCTTTGTCAGGAAGTCGGCCGGCTGCTCAGTGGTCGGGATGTACCTCAGCGAGAACTTCCCGCGCTTCACCATGTGCTGCAGCCAGGCCTGTCGCCGCTCCATGTGCTTGAGGTTGCCCGTCAACCCCATGCCCTCGACGACTGTGATGGCCGACTTGTTGTCCACCCGAAGGACGGTCCGCTTCCCGGCATCCAGCTGCCGGAACTCTGCAAGGAGGAAGCGAAGTCGGCGTCCTTCTTTGCCGGCTTCGGTGGCTGCCACGTACTCCGACTCAGTCGACGACAACGTCGCACACTTGATGCGCTGGCTCGACCAGGAGACTGCGGCCCCTCCATAGACGAACACGTAGCCACCCGTGCTCGTCCTGTTCTGCTTGTCACCGGCGTCGTCGGCGTCCACGTAGCCGACCAGCTCCAGCGACTCAGGTCCACCGCCGAACTCCAGTGCGGTGTCGCGCGTATTGGCGAGGTAGGCGAGGCAGCGGTCGACCTCGCGCCACTGCTGGTCGCTCCTCACCGTGAGGCCGCTCCCCAGCTTGCTGCAGGCGAAGGCGATGTCCGGCCTCGTCGTCGTCGCCGCGAATTGCAGCGAGCCGACCTTCTGCCGGTACTCCTCTTCCTGCCGCTCCTGTGCCTCCTCGTCATCGAACGTGAGCTCGGCGTAGGCATCGACCGAAACCGGCGTCTTCGGGGTGCGCCCAGTCTGCTCCTCGTCGATGAAGCGCCTACGAAGCTTGTCGGCGTAGCCCTGCTGGTGCAGCCACAGCTTCCCCGCCGACCTGTCGCGGACGATCTCCAGCCCGAGGTACTTCTGTACCGGCGAGATCTCACGCAGCTCGAAGGCGGCTTCCAGCAGCTCCTTCAGCTCCTTCAACATCGCGGCGCTACTGCTGGCGGCAAGTAGGTCGTCGACGTAGACCAGCACCCAGCAGGCCACTCCGTCCTTTCCGTCCTTGAAGTAGAGAGCCTCGTCGACCTGGCTCTTCTTCCACCCGGCGCCGACCAGCACGTCATTGAGCGCCAAGTACCATAGCAGCGGCGACTGCTTTAGCCCGTACAGGCTCTTCAGCAGCTTGCACACCCGGCCGGTCCCGTCGTTGAAGTAGTCCGGCTGGGACATGTAGAGCACCCTGTCGAGCTTGCTCTGCAAGAAGGCGTTCTTCATGTCGAGCTGCATCAGGTTGAGGTTGCGGACGGCGACGATGCTGAGGAAGATCCTCAGCGTGACGTAGCTGCCCACTGGCGCGAACGTCTTGTCGTAGTCGGCGCCGTACACCTGCGTGAAGCCCTTCACAACCAGCCTCGCCTTCTCGCGCTCGACGGTGTCGTCGACGTGGTACTTCGTCGTCAACACCCACCGGTTCTTCATGACATTCACTCCCGGCGGACGTTCGACCAACTCCCACGTTCCCATGTTGAGGAGGCTGCGAATCTCCTCCTCCATGGCGGCCTTCACCGCCGGGCCCTTCCAGCTCGCCAATGCGTCCTTCACTGTCATCGTCGAGATGTCCCAACGGTGCTCGGGGTCGGCTAGCATGTCGGGGTCGAGCTCTGGAAACTCCTCATCCTCCTCGGCATCGTCGTACAGCAGGTCGTCGGCCTCATCGTCCACGTCGTACACCGTGGTGAAGGCAGCGGGGACGAAGAAGTCAGGCGGCCTCCGAAGTCGGCCTGAACGCCGTGGTCCTGGCTGGACCTCCTTGTCGTCCCCTCCATCGTTGCTGTTGTCGCTGCCCTCGGCGTCCTGCTGCTCCTCAGCCGGCGTCCCAGCCGACTTCTCCCCTATGGTCGGCTCCCCTGCCGACTGCCCGGTCGCCGACTGCTCCTTGGTCGGCGTCACTGCTGCCTGCTCCTTTGTCGGCCGCTGGTCCTCGACCTTCTTCTCGACCTGCTCCTCCCCTGTCGGCGTCGACTGCAATCCCACGTCGACCTGCCGTTCGTCACGTCGGCCACCGGCGATGCACTTGGCCGAAGGCGACGTCCCACTACTCCCCTCATCGCCGGAGGCCGACACCGAGGTCAGCCCACGTAGGTCGGCCACGAGGGGAGGGGCAAGGGTCGGAGGGCGAGGGGTAGGGGGGCGGACGTCCTCGACGTCCGTAATAGCAAGCTCACCAGCCTCGGCAAGCAGTGGCAGCGTCGCCGACGAGGTGTCAGAGGGCGGGGTGGGCGACGAGCGGCCGGACACCGACCCGTACTCCGTCTTCTACTCGGCCAGCGACAGCTCCTCGTAGAACACCACATCCGACGTGGTGACCACTCGGTCGGCGTCGACGTCGAGGAGCTCCCAGCCCTTGCTCGCCGCCGACACGCCAAGGTGCACGCCCCACCTGGCCTTTGGCTGCAGCTTCCCACCACGCTGCTGCTCAGGGACAAGGAACTGCGCCATGCAGCCCCACACCCGCGCCAGCGACAAGTCGGGCTTCTTCCCGGTCAGTAGCTGGTATGGCGTCCTCCCCGGTGGCAGCGTCGACCTCTCAAGACAGTTGCGGACCCAGACGGCCTGTCGCAGAGCGAGGTGCCACCAGTGGTGCTGCACGCCCATGTGCAGCAGCATTGTCCGCACTGACTCCACCACCGTCCTCATCTCCCGCTCCGCCATGCCGTTCTGCTGCGGGGTGTATGGGCAGGTCAGGTCGTGGACGATCCCCTTGTCGTTCACGAAGTCGGTGAACTGCTTCCCGAGGAACTCCCCTCCCCGGTCTGAGCGCAGCATCAACACCGACTTCTTCGTCTGCCTCTCAGCCACCGCCAGCCACTGCACGAACGCCGGCAACGCATCTGACTTCTTGGTGACCGGCTTCACCCACACGTAGCGGGTCTTGCGGTCCTTCAGCAACAAGAAGTACAGGCTGCCATCCTTGGCAGCCACGCGGAATGGCCCGCACAGGTCGATGTGCACGACGGCCAGCACATCGTCGGCGTCGGAGCCGTGGTCGGGGAAGGTGTGCCGCGCCAGCTTCCCGCCGACGCACGAGACACAAGGTGAGTCAGCGCCCGTCGCCGACTTGAGGTCCAGCCCAATGGCGACCTCGTTCTTTGCCGAGCTCCGTATGGTGTCCATGCCGACATGTGCAAGCCGGGCATGCATACGGTCCGGCGTCGACTTCGTCTTCGAGACGATCGCCCGCAGAGCCACAACCTCCGTCGTGGGCGATGTCAACCTCGTTGGGCAGGGACGCAGGTCGGTGCAGAGGACACGCCCGGAGTACGTCGCCCGACCGAGCACCTCTCCCGTTGCCGAGACGAGCAGCATCCCGTCACCGTCCTCTTGCAGTTTCACACCGTGCTCCTTCAGCTGGCCGGACGACAGCAAGTTCGCCCGCACACCCGGGACGTACAGCACGTCGGGGATGAGCACCTGCTTCCCGGCCTCCCCTTGCAGGGCAACGGTGCCGCGGCCCTGGACATCCTGCAGCGCCCCATTGAAGCCGCGCACGTGCTTGATGAAGCCGCTCGGCTGCAGGTCGACGAAGACTTCCTTCGTCCCCATCAGGTGGTGGGAGCAACCGCTGTCAAGCAGGACCACCGCCGGGTTCGCCTGCACAGCCGCCGCCACCGCCTGGAAGTCCTCTCCGGCCTCCGGCGCCAGAGAGATGGTCGGCTCCACGACGCCGACCAGCGAGCACGACGCCGTCTTGTCGTCTCCCCCCTTGCCGCCTGCAACGGAGTCGGCGTCCTTCGCCGAAGTCGATGTCTTGGTCGACTGCTTCTCCTTGCGCGGCTGGTTTCCTCCACGACGAGGACGACGGCTGCCAGACCTCCCGCGGCCACCCTTGTCGTCGTCGTCGGAGTCACTGCGGTCGGGACACCCGAAGGAGAGGTGATCGGGGCTGTGGCAGATCCAGCACTCCCGACGTCGACCTCCTCCTCCTCGACCGCCGTCCTTGGTCGACTTCCTCTTGTCGACCTCCTTGGCCGGCTTCTAGCCACTGCTACCACCACCGCCAGACTGCCCGCGTTGTCCCGGTCGGCCTCCTTGCTTCGCTGAGGTCACAAAGTTCGCCTGCGCCAAGAGCTCCTGCGACCGCTCAGCCTCCTGCATCGCCTCGTCCTGCAGGATATACGAGGTCAGGTTGTCCTCGTTGAGCGTCGCCCTTGTGCTCGGCGCCATAGACAGCCGCTTTAGCAGGTTGTAGCTGCTAGAGAGACCCTGCATGACATGGGTGATGTACGACGCCGTGGAGTACTGCGCGCCGGCCATCCTGATGGTGGCGAGAATTCGCCGTGCCCGGTTGCAGTAGTCGGTCGCTGTCTCCTCGTCACCCATACGCAGGTGCGTCAGTTGTCCCTCCAGCTGGGCGATGAACAGGTCGTCGGTGACCTGGTACGTCGACTCAATGAAGTGCCACGCTCGGTGGCCGGCGTCGAGGTACTCCCGGCACCACTTCAAGGCGATCTGCACGCCCGGCGAGCAGCACCGCGAGATGACCGTGAAGGTCAACAGCTGCACAGCGCGAAACTCCGCACGCAGGTCGGGGTGGTGCTCCCCCGGCGTCGCCACGGTCCCTCGGGCGAAGCCGATCAGCCCGGCCATCTCCAGCTGGGGCTCGATGGCTTCCTTCCAGGTGAGAATGTCAGGTCGACCGACCAGCGGAGGGGTGACCGAGATCCTGTCCGGCGTAAACTTGAAGTAGCCGTAGCTCGGTGCAATCCCACCTGCCGTCACTTGGGACGCCGACATCGGCGACAGCCCACTCCGTCGACCTCCGACGTCACCCCGCGACGCGTCTGCAGCCGCCGACGACTGCATCCCCCGCGCCTGAACGCCGCCGACTTCACCGGCGTGTATCACACCTCTCTGCCTCGACGTGCCTCCCGCACTGCTGCCGACCTGACCTCCACCGGCGTTGACACCCACGTCGACGCCGCCGTCGTTGTTCACCGGTCGAGGAGAGGCAGGTCGGGAAGGGGGGTGCTCCGCCGCCCACACGGAGCGGAGTCCGGCCTCGACGACTGCCCAGGGTATCGCCCCATACTCCTGGGCCTCATGGCGTCTCCTCGCATCCTCCAGCCGTCCCTCCAGGGTATCCATCACCTCGGCGTCGCCTACGCGCACGCTAGTGACCGCACGGCTGCCGGTCTACGAACACGATCGGTATGTGCTAAGTCGGCTAGACTGAACGACGTCGCGGTGTCGTCCACGCTCACCGCACCATGCGGAGATAACTACTACAACGGGAGCTTAGAGTACTGGCTAGGCACGTGTGCTCGTGTGATGTCTGCGTTCGTTGGTCCTTAGACGTTTTCCTAGTGCTCACACTGCTTGCTAGTTCATGGGGCAATTTGGCAAGAGTTTCACTAGAGAACGTTGTCAATAATGGTACAATCAAGTTGGCATGGCCAGACTACATCAGAGCTAGCATTCAGGTTGGTCGACTGCCAGCACAGCATGGTCGACCGCGTTCCAGCACGACTTGGTCGACCGCGCTCCAGCAGTGCAAAGTCGACAGCTTGCCAACGCTGCAGGTTGACGGTGTGCCAGCATTGCTCACGCAGGACAGCAGTGCACCCGCTTTGCAGGTGCGCGCAGATGATTGGCATGCAAAGTCTCGTCATCTGCACAGCGCACACACCAGGTCAACCTCGGGCTAGCGACTGCCTCTGATCCGCCACGACGACCTCGGGATACCACCATGGAGGTCGGTCTCGCCAACTTCGCCTGGGTGACCGTCGCACTCCTTCGCAGAACCTTGTCACCCAGGTATCCTGGTCGACCGGGCAACTATGTCGACCAGCTGCTCCTGTATGTGCTCGTCGACCTCCCAAGTCGACAACCACACCAAGTCGACCTCACCAGGTCGACCACTCCTCTGGTCGACCAGCTCCAGGTCAACGTCACTCCTGGTCGACCACTGCAGTTGTCAGCCGACCACCCAAGTCGGCTACCCAAAGTCGGCGTCACCAGGTCGACGCCCCTTCTACGTCGGCGCCGACTTCCAGGCTGACCTCTCGAAGTCGGCGTCCTCCCAAGTCGGCGCCGACTTGCAAGTCGGTGACCTTGCAAGTCGGTGACCTGGCAAGTCGGTGCCGACTTCCAGGTCGACGTGCCACATCGCCGACCACCAGTTGAAGTCGGCTGCCGGCTTCCCAAGTCGGCGGCATTGCAGTGGCGCCGTGCAAGTCGACCAAACTCGTCGACCAGCTCGTCCAAGTCGGCGTCCCCACTGCTGCAAGTCGGCTGTACCTTCCGTACACCCCACCACAAAGTCGGCTCCGCCCAAGCGTGGACGGGGCCAACACACAACTCCTGTTGACAAGCTCAACCTTCAGCCCTGGGTCTCCTTGCCAGAGACCTCCCCCACCTTGCGGTGGACGGGGAAGGTTGGCGATGCGTTAGCGTTTTGGGTCTGGGGGTCTCGGGCGTTTGTCCGCGACTTGTCTGCGGACAAGCTGTCGCCCCGTGCTGTTCCCTGCGTCTTCCTTGGCTTCCCCCCTGACGCGCCTGTTTGGCAATTTTACCACCTTACCTGGCGACGTGTTCTGTCCTCCCAGGACGTCACCTTTGACGAGTCCGTGCCTTACTACCGTCTCTTCCCCAACCGCACTGTGCCCCTCCCCCCGCCGCCGCTCTTCCTAGCGCCAGGTCCTCCCCCGGTAGACTCCCTCCCCCCTCAGGGTCCTGCCCCGTCAGGTGTGTCCCAGGTAGACACAGTCGAGCCTGTCGAGCTAGCGGGGGTGGCGGAGGTGGCGGTGGAGGCGGCGGAGGGAGTGGGGGTGGCGGTGGGAGTGGTGGCGGGGGTGGAGGTGTCGGTGGCAGCAGTGGAGGCGGAGGCGGCGGAGGAGGTAGCGGTGGGAGCGGAAGCGGCGGTGGTGGTGGAGGTGGAGGAGGCGGTGGTGGAGGAGGTGGAGCTGGTCGGGGTGGTGCTTCGCAGCGGAGCGGCTCCGGTGGTGGTCAGCGCCAGCAGCAGCAGCAGCAGCAGCGTTCTCGGGACACCCCCGCCCCTCAGCAGCTCCGTGAGTGGTACGCTGCGCGTCAGCGTGGTGGGGTTTTTGGTCCGTGCACCTACGTCCTTCGCATCGGCGACTGCGCGGGTGAGCAGTGTGGGGGTCCCCACTCCACCCAGCGCTCCTTTGGCCACCTGACGGACGCTTGGCGTCACCAGTTCCCGGAGGCCGCTGAGATCCCCCGCTGGGAAGAGCTGTCTAGGGCAGGTGTAGCTATCTTTGATCTTGACTTTCATGCAATTCTTGCTGCCATGTATGCTGTGACTTATAGTGACGAGGGTGACTATTACCGGTCTTTCCCGCCTGATCCGGGCATTGAGAATGCTGCTCTAGGTACTGGTGAGGCTGCTGCTCTAGGTGCCAGTGCGGCTGTTGCTCTAGGTGCCAGTGCGTCTGCGTCCTCAGGTGCTGGTGAGTCCGCGCTCTCAGGTACCGCGTCGGCTTCGGCCTCCCTCACCTTCACACTTGACTCAGGGGCTTCTTGCTCCTTCTTTCGAGACCGCACCACACTCACGCCGCTTGGTCGACCGGTTGCAGACTCCCTGGCAGACCCCTCTGGGGGTCCTGTCCTCTCTCACTTCTCTACTGTCCTCCCGTGTCCGGCTGCCCCCTCTGGCACCTTGTCTGGTCTTTACCTCCCCTCGTTCTCTACAAACTTGGTGAGTGGTGCTGGCCTACAGGATACGGGGGTTCATCAGTTTACTGCTGCGAGTCAGCGGGTGACCCACTACTCGGACGCTCGCATAAGCCGGCACCTGGCCACGTTTACGCGTCAGCCGGAGTGGAGCCTCTACACCTTGACCACTGAGTCTCCTCTCGTCCCTGCGTCAGGCCAGGTAGCTGCGTCGGGTCAGGTGTTTGCTGCAGTGTCCAGGTCTGGTCCTGAGTCTGCCCCCTGCTCGTGTCACCTCCTGTCTCACGAGACTCTCCTGTGGCACCACCGTCTTGGTCACCCCTCCCTGCCTCGTCTCCGAGGCATGGCTTCCCGTGTCCTTGTCTCTGGTCTTTCCCGGTCCCTCCCTCCCCTTCCTCCGGGGCCTGGTCCTTCCTGTGTCCCCTGTGTCGAGGGGCGCCTTCAGGCTGCCCCTCACTCCTCTCAGTTTCCCCCATCAGAGGCCCCGCTACAGACGCTTCACATGGACATGTGGGGCCCGGCCCGCGTCCATGGACAGGGTCACGAGCGCTACTTTCTGTTGGTGGTTGACGACTACTCGCGTTACACCACAGTCTTCCCCTTGCGCAGCAAGGGTGATGTCACTGAGGTGTTGATCGACTGGATCCACGCAGCTCGTCTCCAGCTCAAGAGGAGCTTCGGCTCGGACTTTCCTTTTCTGCGTCTGCACTCTGACCGAGGTGGAGAGTTCTCGTCTGGCCTTCTGTGAGCCTACTGTCGTGCACGAGGCATCCGCCAGACCTTTACGCTTCCGGCCTCTCTACAGCAAAATGGAAATGCTGAGTGCCGCATTGGCATGGTCATGGACGTCGCTCGTACGTCCATGATGCATGCGGCTGCCCCCCATTTTCTGTGGCCCTTTGCGGTTCGATACGCGGCGCATCAGATCAACCTTCACCCCAGAGTCTCCATGTCGGAGACCTCTCCAGCTTTGCTGTGGACGGGGAAGGTTGGTGATGCGTCTGCGTTCAGTGTCTGGGGATCTCGGGCGTTTGTCCGCGACTTGTCTACGAACAAGCTGTCCCCTCGTGCTGCTCCTTGTGTCTTCCTTGGCTTCCCCCCTGACGCACCAGGGTGGCAGTTCTACCACCCCACCTCTCATCGTGTTTTGTCCTCTAAGGACGTCACGTTTGACAAGTCGGTCCCCTACTACCGTCTCTTCCCCTACCGCACTCCTTCCCTCCCCCCGCCTCCGCTCTTCCTTGTGCCAGGTCCCCCCCCGGTAGACCCCCTCCCCCCTCAGGGTCCTGCCCCTTCAGGTGTGTCCCAGGTAGACGCAGTCTAGCCGGTCGAGGTTGCAGGTGACTCTGGTACTGCTGCGGGTGGTGAGACTGGGGGTGCTGACTCTTGGGGTGCTCCGCGGGTGGGTGCTGCGCCTGGGGGTTGCTGAGCCTGGGGGGGCTGATACTGGGGGTGCTGAGCTTGGGGGTGCTGAGACTTGGGGTGCTGAGCCTGGGGGTACTACGCCTGGGGGTGCTGAGCCTGGGGGTACTACGTCAGGAGCTGCTGAGCCTGGGGGTGCTGCGTCTGGAGCTACTGAGCCTGGGGGTGCGGAGCGAGCGGCCGCTGGACCTGCTCGTGTGGCGTCTAGCAGTGCTGGGCATGGAGGTTCTCCGAGTGCTTCTTCACGGCGGGAGCCACTCTCTCCACAGGAGCTGCGCGAGTGGTTTGCCCGGCGCTGGAGGCGTACTACTTGAGCTGGAGCTTCTTCTCCTGCTGAGGGTGCTGGTGGCGTCGGTCCCGGAGGTGCTCGTCCTGGGAGTGCTGGAGCTGCTGGGCCTGCGGGTTTGACTAGAGCTGGAGCTGCTGAGGGTGTTGGCGCTGAGGCTACTGCTATCAGTAATGGCGGCGGTTCTGCTGCGGGTACTGCTAGTGCTGCTAAAGGTACTGCAGCTGGAGGTACTGTTGGCGCTGGTGCTACCGCTGCGGGTGCTGGTGCTGTGCTAGCTGTGTCTGGAGTCGCCGCGCGGCCTCGGCCGTACTTCGTTCCGCTCCTTCAACAGTTTCTTGGTCTTCCTCCTCCCTTAGAGTGTCCACCGCCTGTCCAATCACAGTCACAGTTACCGACGGCCTCCCCACTACCTGCTCCCTCTCCCTACACTGGTCCTACTCAAGGTCTTGCTGAGCGTCGTGAGCCTGCGTCTCGTCCTGCGTCGCCTGTTTCTGCTGCTTGCGCTAGTCGTCGCGGTTCGCGTCAGCGTCGTCCTCCTATCCTTGGCACGCACCGGATGTCTCTACGTCCGTCCACTACTCCTCTGGGTGTCCCTTTGCCTTCTCCTCCTGCGTCCTCTCTTCCTGCACTTGCCGACCCGGAGTCGGACTCTCTTCGTGCTGCCAGTCCTACTGTCACGCGTCTCCTTGCTACTGTCATCACTGACCCCTCCTTTGAGTCCAGTGCTGCGTCTGCCCTTGTTGCTGAGCTCGTCGGCTTTGCTGCTCGCTGTCGTCTAGACTACGCTGCTAGTCTTGTTGCTGAGTCTGCGTCTATCTGTCCTCCGTCCGTCGGGGGTGAGTGTGCTCTTGGCACGGACGTCCTTGAGGACAGGCAAGAGGAGTTCCAGTGTCTGGCTGCTGCTTCACCTCATCTCTTGTCCGTACTGCTTACCCCTGAGGGAGACCCGGATGCACTTGACATCCCGACTCCGCGCTCTTACGTTGAGGCCGTAGAGGGTCCCTACTCCTCTGAGTGGCAGGCAGCTATGGATGCAGAGATGGCTTCCTGGAAGTCCACAGGCATCTTTGTTGATGCGGTTCCCCCACCTGGGGCGAACATCGTCAGTGGCATGTGGATCTTCAGGGTGAAGCGGTCGCCAGGTTCTCCACCTGTCTTCAAGGCGCGGTACGTGGCTCGTGGCTTCAGTCAGCGGTAGGGAGTTGACTACTTTCAGACCTTCTCTCCCTCCCCAAAGATGACCACTCTTCGGGTGCTGCTGCACATAGCCGCTCAGCGTGACTACGAGCTTCACTCCCTTGACTTCATCACTGCTTTCTTGAACGGTAGCCTGCCCGAGGAGATCTGGCTGCGCCGTCCACCTGGCTTCACTGGGACTTTTCCTCCTGGCACCCAGTGGAGCCTCCGAAGGCCAGTCTACAGTCTCCGCCAGGCACCGCGTGAGTGGCACGACACACTGAGGACTACGCTTGCGGCTCTTGGGTTTGCTCCCTCTACTGCCGACCCGCGCTTTGGCTTCACGTACTCCTCGCCTCAGGCCACTCCTCTGCCTACTCGCCACTCGCTCCCACCTCTGCCTTTGGATGAGTCCGTAGAGTCGAGTGGCCGGTACCCAGAGCTTGTTGGCTGCCTCATGTACCTGATGACCTGCACACGACCTGACCTTGCATACCCTCTTAGCATTCTTGCACGCTATGTTGCTCCTGGGAGACACAGACCAGAGCACATGGCTGCAGCGAAGAGGGTGTTGCGCTACTTGTGCAGTACGTCGGGCATGGGGCTAGTGCTTGGAGGGCAGAGTCCAGTGGTCCTCAGTGGGCACACAGACGCTTCTTCGGCTACACAGCGGTCGTCACAGGGTTACACCTTCAGCTTAAGTTCCGGCTCTGTTTTGTTGCGGGCTACTCGCTCGTCTTCCGTTCTCGGCTCCAGTTGTGAGGCTGAGATCTACGCAGGAGCCATGGCTACACAGGAGCTACGTTGGCTCACCTACCTGCTGACTGACCTCGGAGAGCCGCCTCGTTCTCCTCCAGTCCTGTACGTAGACAACAAGGCCATGCTGGCCTTGTGTCGAGAGCAGCGCCTGGAGCACAGAACGAAGCATATTGCTCTCCGCTACTTTCTTGCTCGTGAGCTGCAGCAGCGTGGCCAGTTGTGACTTGCGTATGTGGCCTCTGAGGCCAACACTTCTGATATCTTCACCAAGGCACTTGCGCCTTGTGATCATCAGCGCTTCTATACTCAGCTTGGTCTTGTGCCTGCCTTGCCTCACTTGCTCATTTCTTGAGATTCCTTGTACTGTCACATATATATACTTCTGCTCTTGCTTGATTAGCCTCTTATATATATATGTGCTCCTACATGTGAACTGGCCTTTTGGCCTTGAACTTGTGCTCGGAATGTGTGGTGACTTTGTGATCCACCATGAGCTTTGCTTTGCTTTGCTTGACTGGTCTTGTGACCCCTTGTTCTCCCCTACTTTGCCTATGGGGGTGTGTCAGATTGATATGACATAGCTATTGTAGGCTATATTGGGGTAGCACATATGGGGTACAGCTTTCTAGGGTTTGTATTTGTACCCAACTTTCACTTAGTCATTTCATTCTCGTTCTAACTTTCTCACACGAGTGTTTTGTTGTCGATAAAATATCATCGGTCGAACGGAAGCTTCTCCTTCGTATTCAATCCTCTAAACTTTAAGATGGCATATTGACGTGCCAACACGAATTTTCTCTCCTTTGACCATCAACCTTACTGTGTAACGAGATCGTTTTGCAATAATCCCAATAAGATCTCTTGTTGTGAAAATTGTAGGCAGAAGTAGGAGCCAAAGCTAGGAAAGCCCTAGCTAGGCAAGAAACAGTTTAGGTAAAGAGGGAGTTCACTAGCAGGAATAAGGATACAAATAGCAAACCCTAGAAGGGTTGTACTCGCTATAGAGCACCCCACTATAGGCTAGAGCATAACATTCTGACGCTTGTCGGTGCAATGTCAGGAAGTGAGAAATGAATATCTCCATTTGCATCAATCCTTCCATCTTCAATAATTTCAACAGTCACATTTTCTTTTGCTTCGTCAACACAACTCGATTGCACAGATTTCATTAAGCGTAGCTGGTGATACCAAGTTCCGTTCGAAAGAGCAGTCTCTGTCAATAGTCGCATTATGTACAGTTTGTGTACTTGATTCAACAAGAAATGAGGTGCCCCAAGTTTCGCTGTCGTCACACTCTTCGAGAAGTGTGTAATGGTTGCTTGATAACAAAAGATGAATTTGATTATTATTCGTTACAAATTCAATTCCCTCCCATTGCACCCATTCACGAGAATGGAGCCAAATAATAACAGCCATTTTCATTAACTCGCAAAATGCTTTGATTTCGCAAACCGAACCCCGAACTGAAGGATGATGAATATAATCGATATATTCATCCGCCGATGCTAGTGGCACATCATGAGACATCGACGCCACTATTTGGTATCTAGCCCAATTTGCATGTACGTGTTGAACAATTTTGTCCTTCAGTGGATGCCAAAGATCATCGTTATTGGTTATTGCGAGTGATAAGCATCGATATAAGCATGCCCCATCCCCACGCACAATTCTTTTACGAAACATAAACCTTCTTCTTAACGCACCGTCAATTAAAGCACCCTTATAAAGTCTAGGTGCAGGAGTGCCCATCTCAAAATGTCACGAAGAGCCCCCTCAAATGCCCCGATTGTGGAAACAAAGAACACGAATGAATGAACTATGAAGTGAGTGAGTACAAGTACCAACCCTAAATGGGTTGTACCCCCTATGGGATACCCCACTATAGCCTACACAACAGCATAAGCTATAATGTTCTGACACACCCCCATAGGCAAAGTGGGGGAGAACAAGGGGTCACAAGACCAGTCAAGCAAAGCAAAGCAAAGCTCAGGGTGGATCACAAAGTCACCACACAGTCCGAGCACAACGTCAAGGCCACAAGACCAATTCACATCCAAGAGGAGACATATATATATAAGGCTAAACAAGCAAGAGCAGGTATATATATATATGCAAGAGTACAAGCAAGGTCAAGAGGTGAGCAAGTGAGGTAAGACAGGTACAAGTCCCAGCTGAGTGCAGAAGCGCTGATGACCACAAGGCGGAAGTGCCTTGGTGAAAACATCAGCAGTGTTGGCCTCAGAGGCCACGTACGCAAGTCGCAACTGACCACGCTGCTGCAGCTCACGAGCAAGGAAGTAGCGGAGAGCAATGTGCTTCGTTCTGTGCTCCAAGCGCTGCTCTCGACACAAGGCCAGCATGGCCTTGTTGTCTACGTACAGCACTGGAGGAGAACGAGGGGGCTCTCCAAGGTCAGTCAGCAGGTAGGTGAGCCAGCGAAGCTCCTGTGCAGCCATGGCCCCGGCGTAGATCTCAGCCTCACAACTGGAGCCAAGAACAGAAGACGAGCGAGTAGCCCGCCACGAGACAGAGCCAGAACCAAGACTGAAGGTGTACCCCTGCGACGACCGCTGCGTAGCCTGGTCGTCAGCCCAAGAAGCGTCCGCGTGGCCAGTGAGGATCACTGGACTCCGCCCTCCAAGCACTAGCCCCATGCCCGACGTACTGCACAAGTAGCGCAACACCCTCTTCGCTGCAGCCATGTGCTCTGGTCGGTGTCTCCCAGGAGCAACATAGTGTGCAAGAATGCTAAGAGGTTATGCAAGGTCAGGTCGTGTGCAAGTCATCAGGTACATGAGGCAGCCAACAAGCTCTGGGTACGGGCCACTCGACTCTACGGACTCATCCGAAGGCAGAGCTGAGAGCGAGTGGCGAGTAGCCAGAGGAGTGGCCTGAGGCGAGGAGTACGTGAAGCCGAAGCGCTGAAGGACCTGCTGCACCATGTGTGACTGAGTCAAGGTAATGGGGCGGCATGCTCTGTCCCGAGTGATCTGCAAGCCAAGGTAGCTGCGCAGTTCACCCAGGTCTATGCACGTGTGTCTCTTCTGCAGCTCGGACTTCACGTGGGCGAGTCCAGCAGTGTCAGCTGTGGCAAAGACCAAGTCGTCGTCGGCGGCAGAGAAGTGTCGGTGCGCAGAAACAACGACGGGTCAGCAGTAGAGGGAGCAAACCCAAGAGCCGCCAGCGTAGTCCTCAGTGTGTCGTGCCACTCACACGGTGCCTGGCGGAGACCGTAGACTGGCTGTCGGAGGCTCCACTGGGTGCCAAGAGGGAAAGTCCCAGTGAAGCCAGGTGGACGGCGCAGCCAGATCTCCTCGTGCAGGCTGCCCTGCAAGAAAGCAGTGCTAAAGTCAAGAGAGTGAAGCTCGTAGTCGCGCTGAGCGGCTATGTGCAGCAGCACCCGAAGAGTAGTCATCTTCGGGGTGGGAGAGAAGGTCTGAAAGTAGTCAACTCCCTGCCACTGACTGAAGCCACGAGCCACGTACCGCGCCTTGAAGACAGGTGGAGAGCCAGGCGGCCACTTCACCCTGAAGATCCACATGCCACTGACGATGTTCGCCCCAGGAGGGGGAACCGCGTCAACGTAGGTGCCTGTGGACTTCCAAGAAGCCATCTCTGCATCCATGGCTGCCTGCCACTGAGAGGAGTAGGGACCCTCTACCGCCTCCGCGTAAGAACGCGGAGTAGGGATGTCTAGTGCATCCGGGTCTCCCTCAGGGGCAAGCAGTACAGACGCGAGATGAGGTGAAGCAGCTGCCAGACACTGGAACTCCTCCTGCCTGTCCTCAAGGACGTCCGTGCCAAGAGCACACTCACCCCCGACGGACGGAGGAAAGACAGACGCAGACTCAGCAACAAGACTGGCAGCGTATTTCTAGACGACAGCGAGCAGCAAAGTCGACGAGCTCAGCAACAAGAGCAGACGCAGTAGTGGACTCAAAAGAGGGGTCAGTGACAACAGTAGCAAGAAGACGCGTGACAGTAGGACTGGCAGCACGAAGAGAGTCTGACTCGGGGTCGGCAAGCGCAGGAAGAGAGGACTCAGGAGGAGAAGGCAATGGGGCACGCAGAGGAGCGGTGGACGGACACAGAGACATCCGGTGCGTGCCAGGGACAGGAGGAGGATGCTGACGCGAACCGCGACCACTAGCACGAGCAGCACGAAATGGCAACGCAGGACGAGACGCAGGCTCACGACGCTCAGCAAGACCTTGAGTAGGACCAGTGTAGGGAGAGGGAGCAGGTAGTGGGGAGGCCGTCGGTAACTGTGACTGTGATTGGACAGGCGGTGGACACTCTAAGGGAGGAGGAAGACCAAGAAACTGTTGAAGGAGCGGAACGAAGTACGGCCGAGGCCGCGCGGCGACTCCAGACACAGCAGGGACAGCACCAGCACCCTCAGCGGCAGCACCAGCGCCAACAGCACCTCCAGCGGTAGGACCTCCACCAGCGCCAGCAGCAGGACCACCGCCAAGAGAGACAGCAACAGTCTCAGCACCACCATCCTCAGCAGCTCCAGCTCCAGTAGGACCCGCAGGCCCAGCAGCCCCGGGACCGGCGGGACCAGCACCCTTAGTGGCCGAAGAAGCCCCAGCTCCAGGAGTACGCCTCCAGCGGCTAGAAAACCACTCGCGGAGCTCCTGTGGAGAGAGGGGCTCCCTCCGAGACGGAGCACCCGGAGAACCTCCAGGCCCAGCACCACCAGACGCCACAAGGGGAGGTCCATTGGCGGCAGGCTCCGCACCTCCAGGCTCAGCAGCTCCAGACTCAGCACCTCCAGGCTCAGCAGCTCCTGACGTAGCACCCCCAGACTCAGCACCCCCTGGCGTAGCACCCCCGGACTCAGCAGCCCCAGGCTCAGCACCCCAGGTGGCAGCACCCCCAGGCTCAGCACCCCCAGGCTCAGCACCCTCAGTCGCAGCACCCCCAGACTCAGCACCCCCAGGCTCAGCACCCAAGTGCACGGCACCCCCAGAGTCAGCACCCCCAAGCTCAGCACCTGCACTTGGGGGGGGACCTGGTACAAGGAAGTGCGGCGGTGGGGGGAGGGAAGGAGTGCGGTAGGGGAAGAGACGGTAGAAGGGGACTGACTCGTCGAACGTGACGTCCTGGGAGGACAGAACACGACGAGAGGAAGGGTGGTAGAACTGCCACCGTGGAGCATCAGGGGGGAAGCCAAGGAAGACACAGGGAGCAGCACGGGGGGACAGCTTGTCTGCAGGCAAGTCGCGGACAAACGCCCGAGATCCCCAGACACGGAACGCAGACGCATCGCCGACCTTCCCAGTCCACAGCAGAGCCGGGGAGATACGGACCTTCCCTGGCCGGGAAACCCCGGGGTGAAGGTTGATCTGATGCGCCGCGTACCGAACCGCAAACGGCCACAGAAAATGGGGGGCAGCCGCATGCATCATGGACGTACGAGCGACGTCCATGACCATGCCAATGCGGCGCTCAGCAATCCCATTTTGCTGCGGAGAATCCCGTAGCGTAAAGGTCTGGCGGATGCCTCGTGCGAGACAGTAGGCTCGCAGAAGGCTAGAGGAGAACTCTCCGCCTCGGTCAGAGTGCAGACGCAGAAAAGGAAAGTCCGAGCCGAAGCTCCTCCTGAGCTGGAGACGAGCTGCGCGAATCCAGTCGATCAACACCTCAGTGACATCACCCTTGCTGCGCAAGGGGAAGACTGTGGTGTAACGCGAGTAGTCGTCAACCACCAGCAGGAAGTAGTGCTCGTGACCCTGTCCACGGACGCGGGCCGGGCCCCACACGTCCATGTGAAGCGTCTGCACGGGAGCCTCTGTCGGAGGAAACTGGGAGGAGTGGGGGGCAGCCTGGAGGCGCCCCTCGACACAAGGGACACAGGAAGGTCTTGGCCCCAAAGGAAGGGGAGGGAGGGACCGGGGAAGACTAGAGACAAGGACACGGGAAGCCATGTCCCTGAGACGAGGCAAGGAGGGGTGGCCAAGACGGTGGTGCCACAGGAGAGTCTCGTGAGACAGGAGGAGACACAAGCAGAGGGCAGACTCAGGACCAGACCTGGACGCAGCAGCAAACACCTGACCCGACGCAGCTACCTGGCCAGACACAGGGACAGGAGGAGACTCAGTGGTCAGGGTGTAGAGGCTCGACCCCGGCCGACGGGAGAACGTGGCCAGGTGCCGGCCTGTACGCGCGTCCGTGCAGTGGGTCACCCGCTGACTCGCAGGAGTAAACCGGTGAACCCCCGCATCCTGCAGGGCAGCACCACTCACCAAGTTCGTCGAGAACGAGGGGAGGTACAGACCAGACAGGGTGCCCAAGGGGGCAGCTGGACAAGGGAGGACAGTGGAGAAGTGAGAGAGGACAGGACCCCCAGAGGGGTCAGCCAGTGAGACCGCAACCGGCCGGCCAAGCGGCGTGAGTGTGGTGCGGTCCCGAAAGAAGGAGCGAGAAGCCCCAGAGTCAAGTGTAAAGGTGAGGGAGGCCAAAGCCGACGCGGTACTTGAGAGCGCAGCCTCACCAGTACCTGAGAGCGCAGCCTCACCAGTACATGAGAGCGCAGACACGCTGGCACCTAGAGCAGCAGTCTCACAAGCACCTAGCGCAGCCGTACCAATGCCCGGGTCGGGCGGGAAACACCGGTAACAGTCACCTTCATCACTAATACTCACAGCATACATGGCAGCAAGGATAGCATCAAAGTCAAGATCAAAGATCGCTACGCCAGCCCTAGACAGCTCTCCCCAGCGGGGGATCTCAGTAGCGTCGGGGAACTGCTGACGGTACGCGTCCGACAGGCGGCCAAAGCAGCGCTGGGTGGAGTGGGCACCCCCACACTGCTCACCCGCGCGGTCGCCGCCGCGAAGAACGTAGGTGCACGGGCCAAAACCTCCACCACGCTGACGCTGCGTGTACCACTCACGGAGCTACTAAGGCAGGGGGACATCCCGAGAACGCTGCTGCTGCTGGCGCGGACTACCACAAGAGCCGCTCCGCTGCGGAGCACTACCCCGACCGGCTCCACCTCCTCCGCCACCACTGCCTCCACCGCCGCGACCACCGCTGCCTCCGCTCCCACCGCCGCCGCCGCCACCGCCTCCGCCTCCGCTGTCGCCACCACCGCCACCACCACCGCCACCACTCCCACCGCCACCCCCACTCCCTCCGCCGCCTCCACCGCCACCTCCACCGCCCCCGCCAGTTCCCACCCGCGCCCTTGTCCTCCTTGCCTCTGCCAGAGCGGCGTCTCCCGCTAGGGGCAGACGCCGTGCCGACCGACTCAAGACCAAGCAGGTCGGCAGCAGCAGCAGAGGCAACAGAGGGTAGCAGGGGGGAAGGAGAACACCCCTCAAAGATGGGGGTGCGCGGGTCTCCACGAGAAGCTCCTACAGCGGCTATGCTCTTCTCTGCCGCTAGGAGGGCCTTCTCGAGGAGGTCAACAGTGAGAGTGGTGGGACAGACTGAGAGGAAGTGGTCCTTGACTACGCGAAGGGAGTCAGGGAGGCGAGTGACTATGTAATAGAGAGCGATGTACATGGGGGGGGGGTTCTTGGCGCAGAACTCAGCAGGAAGGGCGGCGCGGGTAGCGGGTGTCACTTGTGCGGAGGTGCGTAATGAGGTCAGTGGCTTTGGGAAAGGCAGCAAGGTCAGGAAAGAGGTACGGTAGCATGAGGCGGCTCAGTGCAGCAGTGGCAGGGGAAGAGTAGCGCGCAACTACAGCGTCGTACAAGGTCTGAGCACTCTTGTACTAACTAAAGTGCGCGCGCTCAGTGGTAGGGAGGTGGCGACGCACAGCAAGACGTGCAGCAGCATCGCGGGTGGCCCACTGAGAGCGAACAGTGGGGTCAGCATCAGCAGCAGGAGCAGGAGAGGCGCCAGAGGTGAGGTCAAAGAGAGAAAGACCGTCCGCCCTATCGCACTGTAAAAACAACTGCAGGTCGTCGACCCAGACCTCAAAGTCAATGGCTCGACCCTCAGTGTCAAAAGCAAGGATACTGGGGGTAGCCATGACGACAGACTAGCAGTGCAAGCGGTGGGGGGGGCAGAGCACGCAGTAGCAGTGGGGCGTGCTCACCAGACGGGGTAGGACAGGCGGCTCGGCAAGAGGGCGGCTCGGCTGCAGGGCGGCTCGGCGGCTGAGTGCAGGGCTGCAAGGCGGCTCGGTGTCGGGCGGCTCGGCGGCTCGGCAGCTCGGCTGCTCGGCGGCTCGGCAGCTTGGCTGCTGGGCGGCTCGGCGTCGGGCGGCTCGGCGGCTTGGCGTCTGGGCGGCTCACCGGCTCGGCTGCTGAGCGGCTCGGCTGCGCAGCTGCAGGGCGGCTCGGCTCTCCCGGTACTCGGCGGCTCGGCGGTCGGCTGCTCGGGTGCATGATGCAGTGGGCGAGGAGCTGAGGGCGGCGGGGCCGCGAAGTGCAGGGCGGCGGGGCCGCTAAGTGAAGGGCGGCGGGGCCGCTAAGGGAGGGCGGCAAGGCCGCGAAGTGCAGGGTGGCGGGGCCGCGGTAGAAGGGCGGCGGGGCCGCGACGTGCAAGGCGGCGGGGCCGCGAATGAAGGGCGGCGGGGCCGCGAATGAAGGGCGGCGGGGGCCGCGAAGTGCAGGGCGGCGGGGCCTCGAAGGAAGGGCGGCGGGGCCGCGTCGTGCAGGGCGGCGGGGCCGCGACGTGCAGGGCGGCGGGGCCGCAAGGAGGGGCGGCGGGGCCGCGACGTGCAGGGCGGCGAGGCCGCGACGTGCAGGGCGGCGGGGCCGCGAATGAAGGGCGGCGGGGCCGCGAAGGAAGGGCGGCGGGGCCGCGATAGAAGGGCGGCGGGGCCGCGAAGTGCAGGGCGGCGGGGCCGCGTGAGCAGGGCGGCGGGGGCCGCGAAGGAAGGGCGGCGGGGCCGCGACGCGTAGGGCGGCGGGGCCGCGACGTGCAGGGCGGCGGGGCCGCGACGTGCAGGGCGGCGGGGCCGCGAATAGTAGGGCGGCGGGGCCGCGACGTGCAGGGCGGCAGGGCCGCGAAGGATGGGCGGCGGGGCCGCGTAGGTAAGGGCGGCGGGGCCGCGACGTAAGGGCGGCGGGGCCGCGACGTAAGGGCGGCGGGGCCGCGTAGGTAAGGGCGGCGCGACGGGCCGATAGGGGCGACACGGAGGGTCGCTAAAAAAAAAAGGAAAACGCGCCTCGGGGCGCGCTTCGGTGGGCCCTAGAAGCAGTCCCTAGGAGGGAACCTGCTCTGATTCCATGTGGAAACAAAGAACACGAATGAATGAACTATGAAGTGAGTGAGTACAAGTACCAACCCTAAATGGGTTGTACCCCCTATGGGATACCCCACTATAGCCTACACAAAAGCATAAGCTATAATGTTCTGACACCGATGCCAATCCAAGTTCACACGCTGAAAAAGACAGACAAATGAACTGACACAAAAACCAAAATAGATGCACAAAATATATATTGACATATAAACAATGTCTAAAAATAATGTCTAAAAATGTCTAAAAATAATATTATAAAATATTCTCCAAACTAATTAAGTTGCAATGAAATATGTCTGATCTATGTTTTAAATGCCTAGATATAACCAACGCATGAAAATCGGACCAGCAATAATAACATAAAAAAATCAAAACACAAAAGTACAAATGACTCATTTTTTGCAAAAAATAAAACATTATGGACCTTCGATGTTCTGCTTCGGTAGGATTCAAGCGCCCACGACAAGCTTCTGTCAGATTTATATGACATAGCTATTGTAGGCTATAGTGGGGTAGCACATATGGGGTACAGCTTTCTAGGGTTTGTATTTGTACCCAACTTTCACTTAGTCATTTCCATTCTCGTTCTAAGTTTCTCATTGTATCGAGCGAGTTCCCTCGTGGGAACTGTGCCTAGGGCCCACCACATCGAATTTTTTTTTTCCTGCCTAGAGCGCGCGCACATATATATATAAGAGGCTAAACAAGCAAGAGCAGGAGTATATACATGTGACAGTACAAGCAATCTCAAGAAGTGAGCAAGTGAGGCAAGGCAGGCAAAAGACCAAGCTGAGTAAAGAAGCGCTGATGATCACAAGGCGCAAGTGCCTTGGTGAAGATATCAGCAGTGTTGGCCTTAGAGGCCACGTACGCAAGTCGCAACTGACCACACTGCTGCAGCTCACGAGCAAGAAAGTAGCGGAGAGCAATGTGCTTCGTTCTGTACTCCAGGCGCTGCTCTCGACACAAGGCCAGCATGGCCTTGCTGTCTACGTACAGCACTGGAGGAGAACGAGGCGGCTCTCCAAGGCCGGTCAGCAGGTAGGTGAGCCAGCGAAGCTCCTGTGTAGCCATGGCTCCTGCGTAGATCTCAGCCTCACAAGTGGAGCCGAGAACGGAAGACGAGCGAGTAGCCCACAACGAGACAGAGCCGGAACCAAAGCTGAAGGTGTAACCCTGTGACGACTGCTGTGTAGCCTAGTCGTCAGCCTATGAAGCGTCTGCGTGCCCAGTGAGGACCACTGGACTCTGCCCTCCAAGCACTAGCCCCATGCCCGACGTACTGCACAAGTAGCGCAACACCCTCTTCGCTGCAGCCATGTGCTCTGGTCTGTGTCTCCCAGGAGCAACATAGTGTGCCAAGATGCTAAGAGGGTATGCAAGGTCAAGTCGAGTGCAGGTCATCAGGTACATGAGGCAGCCAACAAGCTCAAGGTACGGGCCACTCGACTCTACGGACTCATCCGAAGGCAGAGCTGAGAACGAGTGGCGAGTAGACAAAGGAGTGGCCTGAGGCTAGGAGTACGTAAAGTCGAAGCACCGAAGGACCTGCTGCACCATGTGTGAATGAGTCAGGGTAATGGTGCAGTGTGCTCTGTCCCGGGTGATCTGCAAGCCAAGGTAGCTGCGCAGTTCACCCAGGTCTGTGCACGTGTGTCTCTTCTGCAGCTCGGACTTCACGTGGGCGAGTCCAGCAGTGTCAGCAGTGGCAAAGACCAAGTCGTCGACGTACACGAGGATGTAGAACGGCGGGAAAAGAGGTGTCGTTGCCCAGAAACAACGACGGGTCGGCTGTAGAAGGAGCAAACCCAAGAGCCGCAAGATAGTCCTGAATGTGTCGTGCCACTTACGGGGCGCCTGGCGGAGACCGTAGACTCGCCGTCGGAGGCTCCACTAGGTACCAGGAGGAAAAGTCCCAGTGAAGCCAGGTGGGCGGCGCAGCCAGATCTCCTCGTGCAGGCTGCCCTGCAAGAAAGCTGTGCTGAAGTCAAGAGAGTGAAGCTCGTAGTCGCGCTGAGCGGCTATGTGCAGCAGCACACGAAGAGTGGTCATCTTTGGGATGGGAGAGAAGGTCTGAAAGTAGTCAACTCCCTGGTGCTGACTGAAGCCTCAAGCCACGTAGCGTGCCTTGAAGACGGGCGGAGAACCCGGCGGCCGCTTCACCCTGAAAATCCACATGCCACTGATGATGTTCGCCCCAGGTGGGGGAACCTCGTCGACGTAGGTGCCTGTGGACTTCTAGGAAGCCATCTCTGCATCCATGGCTGACTGCCACTGAGAGGAGTAGGGACCCTTGATCGCCTCAGCGTACGATCGAGGAGTCGGGATGTCTGGTGCATCCGGTTCTCCCTCAGGGGCAATCAGCGTGGACACGAGATGAGGCCCACCAGCAGCAAAGCACTGGAACTCCTCCTGCTTTTCCTCAAGGACGTCTGTACTAAGAGCACACTCACCCCTGACGGACGAAGGACAGACAAACTCAGACTCAGCAACATGACTACTGGCGTAGTCTAGACGACAGCGAGCAACAAAGTCGACAAGCTATGCCACTAAGGCAGACGCAGCAGTGGACTCAAAGGAAGGGTCGGTAACAACAGTGGCTAGGAGACGCGTGAAAGTAGGACTGGCAGAACGAAGAGAGTCAGACTTAGGGTCAGGAAGGACAGGAAGAGAGGACTCTGTAGTAGACGCCAACGGGACACGCAGAGGAGCAGTGAAAGAGCGCAGTGCCATCTGGTGTGTCCCTGGAACAGCAAGAGGACGCAGAACACGACGACTAGTGCGAGCAGTACGAACAGGCGATGCACGACGAGACGCAGGCTCACGACGCAGGACGAGACGCAGGCTCACGACGCACAGCAAGACCTCCAGTAGGACCAGTGTAGGGAGAAGGAGCAGGAAGAGGGGAGGCCGGATGTAACTGTGACTATGACTGGGCGGGCTGTGGGCACTCTAAGGGAGGAGCAGGACCAATAGAGGGCGGGAGACCAAGAACCTCCTCAAGGAGCGGAACGAAGTACGGCCTCGGCCGCGTAGCACCTCCAGAACCAGCAAGGACGGTACCAGTACCCCCAGCAGCAGCACCAGCGCCAGCCGCACCTCCAGCTCCAACAGCGTCAGCTCTAGCACCCTCAGACGCACCAGCGCCAGCAGAAACACCAGCGCCAACACCCCCAGTAGCTCCAGCTCTAGCAGCTCCAGTAGTACCAACTCCTGCACGACCGGCACCTCCAGCACCGCCAGCAGCTCCAGGAGGACCAACTCCATCAGCTCCAATACCGCCAGTAGGAGCACCTTTGGAACCTGCAGCAAGACTAGTGCCTCCAGCTCCAGCAACACGACTCCAGCGCCGGGCAAACTAGTCTCGTAGCTCCTGTAGAGAGAGTGGCTCCCGCCTTAACGAAGCACCGCCCGCGGCCACACGAGCCGACCCAACGCCCCAGGCGCCGCACCCCTAGGCTCCGCACCCCCAGACTCCGCACCCCCACACTCAGCACCCCCAGGCTCAGCACCCCCAGTCTAAGCACCCCCAATCTCAGCACCCCTAGCAGCACCAGAGTCAACAGCTACCTCGACAGGCTTGACTGCGTCTACCTGGGACACACCTGACGGGGCAGGACCCTGAGGGGGGAGGGGGTCTACCGGGGGAGGACCTGGCGCAAGGAAGAGCGGCGGCGGGGGAAGGGGCGCAGCGCGGTAGGGGAAGAGATGGTAGTAAGGCACCGACTCGTCAAAGGTGACGTCCTGGGAGGTCAGAACACGGCGCGAGGTGGGGTGGTAAAAATGCACCCAAGCGCTTCAGGGGGGAAGCCGAGGAAGTCGCAGGGAATAGCACGGGGGGGACAGCTTGTCCGTGTTGGAACAACAGAAAAGGAATGAATGAACTAGCAGTGAAAACGGTACAAGTACCTAGCCCTAGAATTGTGTACCCCCTATAGGCTAACTCACTGTAGCCTAAACAAACACAACAACATATATATTGTTTGACACACCCCCATAGGCAAAGTGGGGAGAACTAGAGGTCACAAGACCAGTCAAGGCCAAAGCAAGGCAAAACAAGCTCAGGGTGGATCTCAAGGATACCACACAAATTCCGAGCACAAGCAAGTGGTCACAAGACCAGTTCACATGTAGGTTTATAATAGAACAAGAGGTACAATGATCACAGCCTAGCAAGAGTAGACATGCAGGTATATATATCTATAGAGATCACAGTACAAACAGACTCAAGAAGTAAGCTAGTGAGGTACAGTAGGCACAAGGCCTAGAAGAGTGCAAAAGCGCTGATGGTTACAAGGCTGAAGCGCCTTGGTGAACACATCAGCGGTGTTGGCCTCAGAGGCCACGTAACGCAGGCGAAGCTGACCACGCTGCTGCAGCTCTCGAGCAAGGAAGTAGCGCAGAGCAATGTGCTTTGTTCTGTGCTCCAGTCTGTGCTCCTAACACAAGGCAATGGCTGCCTTGTTGTTTACGTACAGCACTGGAGGAGAACGAGGCTGCTCTCCAAGGTCGGTCAGCAAGTAGATGTTCCAGTGTAGCTCCTGAGCCGCCATGGCTGTGGCGTAGATCTCAGCCTCACAACTGGAGCCGAGAACAGAAGAAGAGCGAGTAGAACGCCAAGAAAATGAACCAGAGCCAAGACTGAAAGAATAACCCTGAGACGACCGCTGAGAAGCCTGGTCGTCTGCCCAAGAAGCGTCTGAGTGCCCAATGAGAACAACTGGGACTCGCCCTCCAAGCACTAGCCCCATGCCTGACGTACTGCACAAGTAGCGCAACACCCTCCTAGCTGCATCCATGTGCTCCTTCCGGTGACGGCCGGGAGCGACATAGCGTGCAAGAATGCTAAGAGGGTATGCAAGGTCAGGTCGAGTGCAGGTCATCAGGTACATGAGGCAACCCAAAAGCTCTGGATATGGGCCACTCGGCTCTACGGACTCATCCGAAGGCAGAGCTGAGAGCGAGTGACCGGTAGGCAGAGGAGTGGGCTGAGGCGAGGAGTACGTGAAGCAGAAGCGTTGAAGGACCTGCTGCACCATGTGTGACTGAGTCAAGGTGATGGTGCGCCGTGCTCTGTCCCGCGTGATCCGCAAGCCAAGATAGCTTGTCAGTTCACCCAGGTCTGTGCACGTGTGTCTCTTCTGCAACTCTGACTTCACTGTGGCGAGTGCCGCAGTGTCAGCCGTGACAAAGACCAAGTCGTCGACGTACACGAGGATGTAGAATGGCGGCAGTGAGGTGTCAGTGCGTAGAAACAGCGACAGGTCAGCAGTAGAAGGCGCGAACCCAAGAGCCGCAAGTGTAGTCCTCGGTGTGTTGTGCCACTCACGTGGCGCCTGGCGGAGACCGTAGACTGGCCGTCGGAGGCTCCACTGGGTACCAGGAGGGAACGACCCAGTGAAGCCAGGAGGACGGCGCAGCCAGATCTCCTCGTGCAGGCTACCCTGTAGGAAAGCAGTGCTGAAGTCAAGAGAGTGGAGCTCGTAGTCACGCTGAGCGGCGACGTGCAGCAGAACCCGAAGAGTGGTCATCTTGGGGTCGGGGAGAAGGTCTAGAAGAAGTCAACTCCCTCTTGCTGACTGAAGCCTCGTGCAACGTAACGCGCCTTGAAGACAGGCGGAAAGCCCGGCGGCCGCTTCACCCTGAAAATCCACATGCCACTGACGATGTTCGCCCCAGGCGGGGGAACCTCGTCGACGTAGGTGCCTGTGGACTTCCAGGAAGCCATCTCTGTGTCCATGGCCGACTGCCACTAAGAGGAGTAGTGGACCAGCCATCGCCTCTGCGTAAGAGCGTGGGGTCGGGG
>CANXME010000284.1:0-115245 GCA_948144175.1 Closterium sp. NIES-65
CAAGCATGCGTCCGGACACAAGCATGCGTCCCGACCACAAGCATGCGTCCGGACCAAGCATGCGTCGGACCAAGCATGCGTCCGGACACAAGCATGCGTCCGACACAAGCATGCGTCCAGACACAAGCATGGGTCCGGACACAAGCATGCGACCGGACACAAGCATGCGTCCGGACACAAGCATGCGTCCGGACACAAGCATGCGTCCCGTACCAAGCATGCGTCCGGACACAAGCATGCGTCCGGACACAAGCATGCCTCCGGACACAAGCATGCGTCCGGACACAAGCTGCGTCCGGACACAAGCATGCGTCCGGACAAAAGCATGCGTCGGGACACAAGCATGCGTCCGGACACAACATGCGTCCGGACACAGCATGCGTCCGGACCAAGCATGCACCGGACACAAGCATGCGTCCGGACACAAGCATGCGTCCGGACACAAGCATGCGTCCGTACACAAGCATGCGTCCGGACACAAGCATGCGTCCGGACACAAGCATGCGTCCGACACAAGCATGCGACCGGACACAAGCATGGCGTCCGGACACAAGCATGCGTCCGGACACAAGCATGCGTCCGGACACAAGCATGCGTCCGGACACAAGCATGCGTCCGGACACAAGCATGCGACCGGACACACAGCATGCGTTCCGGACACAAGCATGCGACCGGACACAAGCATGCGTCCGAACACAAGCATGCGTCGGACACAAGCATGCGACCGGACACAAGCATGCGTCCGGACACAAGCATGCGTCCGGACACAAGCATGCGTCCGGACACAAGCATGCGTCCGGACACAAGCATGCGTCCGGACACACAGCATGCGACCGGACACAAGCATGCGTCCGGCACAAGCATGCGTCCGGACACAAGCATGCGTCCGACACAAGCATGCGTCCGGACACAAGCATGCGACCGGACACAAGCATGCGTCTGGCACAAGCATGTGTCCGGACACAAGCATGCGTCGGACACAAGCATGCGTCCGGACACAAGCATGCGACCGGACACAAGCATGCGTCCGGACACAAGCATGCGACCGTGCACAAGCATGCGTCCGACACAAGCATGCGTCCGGACACAAGCATGCGACCGACACAAGCATGCGTCCGACACAAGCATGCGACCGGGCACAAGCATGCGTTCCGAACACAAGCATGCGTCCGGACACAAGCATGCGACCGGACTCAAGCATGCGTCCGGACACAAGCATGCGTTCAGACACAAGCATGCGTCGGACACAAGCATGCGTCCGGACACAAGCATGCGTCCGGACACAAGCATGCGTCCGGACACAAGCATGCGTCCGACACAAGCATGCGTTCCGGACACAAGCATGCGTCCGGACACAAGCATGCGTCCGTACACAAGCATGCGCCGGACACAAGCATGCGACCGGACACAAGCATGCGTCCGGACACAAGCATGCGTCCCGGACACAAGCATGCGTCCGGACACAAGCATGCGTCCGACACAAGCATGCGTCGGACACAAGCATGCGTCCGGACACAAGCTGCGTCCGGACACAAGCATGCGTCCGACACAAGCATGCGACCGGACACAAGCATGCGTCCGGACACAAGCATGGTCCGGACACAAGCATGCGTCCGACACAAGCATGCGTCGGACACAAGCATGCGTCCGGACACAAGCATGCGTCCGGACACAAGCATGCGACCGGACACAAGCATGCCCGACCGACACAAGCATGCGTCCGGACACAAGCATGCGACCGGACACAAGCATGCGTCCGGACACAAGCATGCGTCCGGACACAAGCATGCGACCGGACACAGGCATGCGTCCGGACACATGCATGCGACCGGCTGGGTGCACAAGCATGCGTCCGAACACAAAGCATGCGTCCGGACAGAAGCATGCGACCGGAACCAAGCATGCGTCCGGACACAAGCATGCGTTCGGACACAAGCATGCGTCCGGACACAAGCATGCGTCCGGACACAAGCATGCGTCCGGACACAAAGCATGCGACCGACACAAGCATGCGTCCGGACACAACAGCATGCGTCCGGACACAAGCATGCGTCCGGACACAAGCATGCGTCCGGACACAAGCATGCGACCGGACACAAGCATGCGTCCGGACACAAGCATGTGTCCGGACGCAAGCATGCGTCCGGACACAAGCATGCGTCCGGAAACAAGCATGCGACGGACACAAGCATGCGTCCGACACAAGCATGCGACCGGACACAAGCATGCGTCCGGACACAAGCATGCGTCCGGACACAAGCATGCGTCCGGACACAGGCATGCGTCCGGACACAAGCATGCGACCCGGGCAACAAGCATGCGTCCGAACACAAGCATGCGTCTGGACACAAGCATGCGACCGGACTCAAGCATGCGTCCGGACACAAGCATGCGTTCAGACACAAGCATGCGTCCGGACACAAGCATGCGTCCGGACACAAGCATGCGTCCGGACACAAGCATGCGACCGGACACAAGCATGCGTCCGGACACAAGCATGCGTCCGGACACAAGCATGCGTCCGGACACAGGCATGCGACCGGACACAAGCATGCGTCCGGACACAAGCATGCGTCCGGACACAAGCATGCGTCCGGGACAGATGCATGCGACGGACTCAAGCATGCGTCCGGACACAAGCATGCGTCCGGACACAAGCATGCGTCCGGACACAAGCATGCGACCGGAATCAAGCAGCGTCCGGACACAAGCATGCGTCCGGACACAAGCATAGCGTGCGGACACAAGCATGCGACCGGACTCAAGCATCGCGTCCGGACAAAAGCTGCGTCCGGACACAAGCATGCGTCCGGACACAAGCATGCGACCGGACTCAAGCATGCGTCCGGACACAAGCATGCGTCCGGACACAAGCATGCGTCCAGACACAAGCATGGGTCCGGACACAAGCATGCGACCGGACACAAGCATGCGTCCGGGACACAAGCATGCGTCCGGACACAAGCATGCGTCCGTACACAAGCATGCGTCCGGACACAAGCATGCGACCGGACACAAGCATGCGTCCGGACACAAGCATGCGTCCGGACACAAGCATGCGTCCGGACACAAGCATGCGTCCGGACACAAGCATGCGTCGGACACAAGCATGCGTCCGGACACAAGCATGCGTCCGGACACAAGCATGCGTCCGGACACAAGCATGCGACCGGACACAAGCATGCGTCCGGACACAAGCATGCGTCCGGACACAAGCATGCGTCCGGACACAAGCATGCGTCCGGACACAAGCATGCGACCGGACACAAGCATGCGTCCGGACACAAGCATGCGACCGGACACAAGCATGCGTCCGGACACAAGCATGCGTCCGGACACAAGCATGCGTCCGGACACAAGCATGCGTCCGGACACAAGCATGCGTCCGGACACAAGCATGCGTCCGGACACAAGCATGCGTCCGGACACAAGCATGCGACCGGCACAAGCATGCGTCCGGACACAAGCATGCGTCCGGACACAAGCATGCGACCGGACACAAGCATGCGTCCGGACACAAGCATGCGTTCGGACACAAGCATGCGTCCGGACACAAGCATGCGTCCGGACACAAGCATGCGTCCGGACACAAGCATGCGTCCGGACACAAGCATGCGACCGGACACAAGCATGCGTCCGGACACAAGCATGCGTCCGGACACAAGCATGCGTCCGGACACAAGCATGCGTCCGGACACAAGCATGCGACCGGACACAAGCATGCGTCCGGACACAAGCATGCGTCCGGACACAAGCATGCGACCGGACACTCAAGCATGCGTCCGGACACAAGCATGCGTCCGGACACAAGCATGCGTCCGGACACAAGCATGCGACCGGACACAAGCATGCGTCCGGACACAAGCATGCGTCCGGACACAAGCATGCGTCCGGACACAAGCATGCGACCGGACACAAGCATGCGTCCGGACAAAGCATGCGTCCGGACACAAGCATGCGTCCGGACACAAGCATGCGACCGGACACAAGCATGCGTCCGGACACAAGCATGCGTCCGGACACAAGCATGCGTCCAGACACAAGCATGCGTCCGGACACAAGCATGCGTCCGGACACAAGCATGCGTCCGGACACAAGCATGCGTCCGGACACAAGCATGCGTCCGGACACAAGCATGCGTCCGGACACAAGCATGCGTCCGGACACAAGCATGCGTCCGGACACAAGCATGCGTCCGGACACAAGCATGCGTCCGGACACAAGCATGCGTCCGGACACAAGCATGCGTCCGGACACAAGCATGCGATCGGACACAAGCATGCGTCCGGACACAAGCATGCGTCCGGACACAAGCATGCGTCCGGACACAAGCATGCGACCGGACACAAGCATGCGTCCGGACACAAGCATGCGTCCGGACACAAGCATGCGTCCGGACACAAGCATGCGTCCGGACACAAGCATGCGACCGGACACAAGCATGCGTCCGGACACAAGCATGCGTCCGGACACAAGCATGCGACCGAACACAAGCATGCGTCCGGACACAAGCATGCGACCGGACACAAGCATGCGTCCGGACACAAGCATGCGTCCGGACACAAGCATGCGTCCGGACACAAGCATGCGTCCGGACACAAGCATGCGACCGGACACAAGCATGCGTCCGAACACAAGCATGCGTCCGGACACAAGCATGCGACCGGACTCAAGCATGCGTCCGGACACAAGCATGCGTCCGGACACAAGCATGCGTCCGGACACAAGCATGCGTCCGGACACAAGCATGCGTCCGGACACAAGCATGCGTCCGGACACAAGCATGCGACCGGACACAAGCATGCGTCCGGACACAAGCATGCGTCCGGACACAAGCATGCGTCCGGACACAAGCATGCGTCCGGACACAAGCATGCGTCCGGACACAAGCATGCGTCCGGACACAAGCATGCGTCCGGACACAAGCATGCGACCGGACACAAGCATGCGTCCGGACACAAGCATGCGTCCGGACACAAGCATGCGTCCGGACACAAGCATGCGACCGGAACAAGCATGCGTCCGGACACAAGCATGCGTCCGGACACAAGCATGCGTCCGGACACAAGCATGCGACCGGACACAAGCATGCGTCCGGACACAAGCATGCGTCCGGACACAAGCATGCGTCCGGACACAAGCATGCGACCGGACACAAGCATGCGTCCGGACACAAGCATGCGTCCGGACACAAGCATGCGTCCGGACACAAGCATGCGTCCGGACACAAGCATGCGACCGGACACAAGCATGCGTCCGGACACAAGCATGCGTCCGGACACAAGCATGCGTCCGGACACAAGCATGCGTCCGGACACAAGCATGCGACCGGACACAAGCATGCGTCCGGACACAAGCATGCGTCCGGACACAAGCATGCGTCCGGACACAAGCATGCGATCCGGACACAAGCATGCGTCCGGACACAAGCATGCGTCCGGACACAAGCATGCGTCCGGACACAAGCATGCGACCGGACACAAGCATGCGTCCGGACACAAGCATGCGTCCGGACACAAGCATGCGTCCGGACACAAGCATGCGTCCGGACACAAGCATGCGACCGGACACAAGCATGCGTCCGGACACAAGCATGCGTCCGGACACAAGCATGCGACCGGACACAAGCATGCGTCCGGACACAAGCATGCGTCCGGACACAAGCATGCGTCCGGACACAAGCATGCGTCCGGACACAAGCATGCGACCGGACACAAGCATGCGTCCGGACACAAGCATGCGACCAGGCACAAGCATGCGTCCGGACACAAGCATGCGTCCGGACACAAGCATGCGACCGGACACAAGCATGCGTCCGGACACAAGCATGCGTTCGGACACAAGCATGCGTCCGGACACAAGCATGCGTCCGGACACAAGCATGCGTCCGGACACAAGCATGCGACCGGACACAAGCATGCGTCCGGACACAAGCATGCGTCCGGACACAAGCATGCGTCCGGACACAAGCATGCGTCCGGACACAAGCATGCGACCGGACACAAGCATGCGTCCGGACACAAGCATGCGTCCGGACACAAGCATGCGTCCGGACACAAGCATGCGTCCGGACACAAGCATGCGACCGGACACAAGCATGCGTCCGGACACAAGCATGCGACCGGACACAAGCATGCGTCCGGACACAAGCATGCGTCCGGACACAAGCATGCGACCGGACACAAGCATGCGTCCGGACACAAGCATGCGACCGGGCACAAGCATGCGTCCGAACACAAGCATGCGTCTGGACACAAGCATGCGACCGGACTCAAGCATGCGTCCGGACACAAGCATGCGTTCGGACACAAGCATGCGTCCGGACACAAGCATGCGTCCGGACACAAGCATGCGTCCGGACACAAGCATGCGTCCGGACACAAGCATGCGTCCGGACACAAGCATGCGTCCGGACACAAGCATGCGTCCGGACACAAGCATGCGTCCGGACACAAGCATGCGACCGGACACAAGCATGCGTCCGGACACAAGCATGCGTCCGGACACAAGCATGCGTCCGGACAGATGCATGCGACCGGACTCAAGCATGCGTCCGGACACAAGCATGCGTCCGGACACAAGCATGCGTCCGGACACAAGCATGCGACCGGAATCAAGCATGCCGTCCGGACACAAGCATGCGTCCGGACACAAGCATGCGTCCGGACACAAGCATGCGACCGGACTCAAGCATGCGTCCGGACAAAAGCATGCGTCCGGACACAAGCATGCGTCCGGACACAAGTATGCGACCGGACTCAAGCATGCGACGGACTCAAGCATGCGTCCGGACACAAGCATGCCTCCGGACACAAGCATGCGTCCGGACACAAGCATGCGTCCGACACAAGCATGCGACCGGACTCAAGCATGCGTCCGGACACAAGCATGCGTACCGGACACAAGCATGCGTCCGGACACAAGCATGCGTCCGGACACAAGCATGCGTCCGACACAAGCATGCGTCCGGACACAAGCATGCCACGCGACACAAGCATGCGTCCGGACACAAGCATGCGTCCGGACACAAGCATGCGTCCGGACACAAGCATGCGACCGGACACAAGCATGCGTCCGGACACAAGCATGCGTCCGGACACAAGCATGCGTCCGGACACAAGCATGCGACCGGACACAAGCATGCGTCCGGACACAAGCATGCGACCGGGCACAAGCATGCGTCCAAACACAAGCATGCGTCCGGACACAAGCATGCGTCCGGACACAAGCATGCGTCCGGAAACAAGCATGCGTCCGGACACAAGCATGCGACCGAGTCAAGCATGCGTCCGGACACAAGCATGCGACCGGACACAAGCATGCGTCCGGACACAAGCATGCGACCGGACACAAGCATGCGTCCGACACAAGCATGCGTTTGGACACAAGCATGCGTCCGGACACAAGCATGCGTCCGGACACAAGCATGCGTCCGGACACAAGCATGCGACCGGACACAAGCATGCGTCCGGACACAAGCATGCGTCCGACACAAGCATGCAACCGGACTCAAGCATGCGTCCAAACACAAGCATGCGTCTCGGACACAAGCATTGCGCACCGGACACAAGCATGTGTCCGAACACAAGCATGCGTCCGGACACATAGCATGCGTCGGACACAAGCATGCGTCCGGACACAAGCATGCGTCCGGACACAAGCATGCGTCCGGACACAAGCATGCGACCGGACACAAGCATCGTCCGGACACAAGCATGTGACCGGACACAAGCATGCGTCTGGACGCAAGCATGCGACCGAGCACAAGCATGCCGACCGGACTCAAGCATGCGTCCGGACACAAGCATGCGACCGGACTCAAGCATGCGTCCGGACACATGCATGCGACGTACTCAAGCATGCGTCCAGACACAAGCATTGCGTCCGGACACAAGCATGCGTGCGGACACAAGCATGCGACCGGACTCAAGCATGCGTCCGGACACAAGCATGCGACGGGCACAAGCATGCGTCCGGACACAAGCATGCGACGCGGCACAAGCAGCGTCCAAACACAAGCATGCGACCGGGCACAAGCATGCGTCCAAACACAAGCATGCGTCCGGACACAAGCATGCGTCCGGACACAAGCATGCGTCCGGACACAAGCATGCGTCCGGACACAAGCATGCGTCCGGACACAAGCATGCATCGTGACCGGAGTCAAGCATGCGTCCGGACACAAGCATTCGACCGGAGACAAGCATGCGTCCGGACACAAGCATGCGACCGGACACAAGCATGCGTCCGGACACAAGCATGCGTTCGGACACAAGCATGCGTCCGGACACAAGCATTGCGTCCGAACACAAGCATGCGTCCGGACACAAGCATGCGATCCGGACACAAGCATGTGTCCGGACACAAGCATGCGTCCGGACACAAGCATGCAACCGGACTCAAGCATGCGTCAAAACACAAGCATGCGTTCGGACACAAGCATGCGCCCGGACACAAGCATGTTCCGAACATAGCATGCGTCCGGACACAAGCATGCGTCCGGACACAAGCATGCGTCCGGACACAAGCATGCGTCCGGACACAAGCATGCGTCCGGACACAAGCATGCGTCCGGACACAAGCATGCGTCGGACACAAGCATGCGACGGACACAAGCATGCGTCCCGGACAACAAGCATGCGACCGGACACAAGCATGCGTCTGGACGCAAGCATGCGATCCGAGCACAAGCATGCGACCGGACTCAAGCATGCGTCCGGACACAAGCATGCGACTGGACCTCAAGCATGCGTCCGGACACATGCATGCGACCGGACTCAAGCATGCTGTCCCGGACACAAGCATGCGTCCCGGACACAAGCATGCGTGCGGACACAAGCATGCGACCGGACTCAAGCATGCGTCCGGACACAAGCATGCGTCCGGACACAAGCATGCGTCCGGACACAAGCATGCGACCGGACTCAAGCATGCGTCCGGACACAAGCATGCGTCCGGACACAAGCATGCGTCCAGACACAAGCATGGGTCCGGACCACAAGCATGCGACGGAACGCATGCGTCCGGACACAAGCATGCGTCCGGACACAAGCATGCGTCCGTACACAAGCATGCGTCCGGACACAAGCATGCGACCGGACACAAGCATGCGTCCGGACACAAGCATGCGTCCGGGACACAAGCATGCGTCCGGACACAAGCATGCGTCCGGACAAAAGCATGCGATCGGACACAAGCATGCGTCCGGACACAAGCATGCGTCCGGACACAAGCATGCGTCCGGACACAAGCATGCGACCGGACACAAGCATGCGTCCGGACACAAGCATGCGACCGGACACAAGCATGCGTCCGGACACAAGCATGCGTCCGGGACACAAGCATGCGTCCGGACACAAGCATGCGTCCGGACACAAGCATGCGACCGGACACAAGCATGCGTCTGGACACAAGCATGCGTCCGGAACGCAAGCATGCGTCCGGACACAAGCATGCGTCCGGAAAACAAGCATGCGACGGACACAAGCATGCGTCCGGACACAAGCATGCGACTGGGCACAAGCATGCGTCCGGACACAAGCATGCGTCCGGACACAAGCATGCGACCGGACACAGGCATGCGTCCGGACACAAGCATGCGACCGGGCACAAGCATGCGTCCGAACACAAGCATGCGTCTGGACACAAGCATGCGACCGGACTCAAGCATGCGTCCGGACACAAGCATGCGTTCGGACACAAGCATGCGTCCGGACACAAGCATGCGTCCGGACACAAGCATGCGTCCGGACACAAGCATGCGTCCGGACACAAGCATGCGACCGGACACAAGCATGCGTCCGGACACAAGCATGCGTTCGGACACAAGCATGCGTCCGGACACAGGCATGCGACCGGACACAAGCATGCGTCCGGACACAAGCATGCGTCCGGACACTAGCATGCGTCCGGACAGATGCATGCGACCGGACTCAAGCATGCGTCCGGACACAAGCATGCGTCCGGACACAAGCATGCGTCCGGACACAAGCATGCGACCGGAATCAAGCATGCGTCCGGACACAAGCATGCGTCCGGACACAAGCATGCGTGCGGACACAAGCATGCGACCGGACTCAAGCATGCGTCCGGACAAAAGCATGCGTCCGGACACAAGCATGCGTCCGGACACAAGCATGCGACCGGACTCAAGCATGCGTCCGGACACAAGCATGCGTCCGGACACAAGCATGCGTCCGTACACAAGCATGCGTCCGGACACAAGCATGCGACCGGACACAAGCATGCGTCCGGACACAAGCATGCGTCCGGACACAAGCATGCGTCCGGACACAAGCATGCGTCCGGACAAAAGCATGCGATCGGACACAAGCATGCGTCCGGACACAAGCATGCGTCCGGACACAAGCATGCGACCGGACTCAAGCATGCGTCCGGACACAAGCATGCGTCCGGACACAAGCATGCGTCCGGACACAAGCATGCGACCGGAATCAAGCATGCGTCCGGACACAAGCATGCGTCCGGACACAAGCATGCGTCCGGACACAAGCATGCGACCGGACTCAAGCATGCGTCCGGACACAAGCATGTGTCCGGACACAAGCATGCGTCCGGACACAAGCATGCGTCCGGACACAAGCATGCGACTAGACACAAGCATGCGTCCGGACACAAGCATGCGACCGGACACAAGCATGCGGACCGAACACAAGCATGCGTCCGGACACAAGCATGCGACCGGGCACAAGCATGCGTCCGGACACAAGCATGCGTCCCGGACACAAGCATGCGACCGGACACAGGCATGCGTCCGGACACATGCATGCGACCGGGCACAAGCATGCGTCCGAACACAAGCATGCGTCTGGACACAAGCATGCGACCGGACTCAAGCATGCGTCCGGACACAAGCATGCGTTCGGACACAAGCATGCGTCCGGACACAAGCATGCGTCCGGACACAAGCATGCGTCCGGACACAAGCATGCGACCGGACACAAGCATGCGTCCGGACACAAGCATGCGTCCGGACACAAGCATGCGTCCGGACACAAGCATGCGTCCGGACACAAGCATGCGACGGACACAAGCATGCGTCCGGACACAAGCATGGGTCCGGACACAAGCATGCGTCCGGACACAAGCATGCGTCCGGACACAAGCATGCGACCGGACACTAGCATGCGTCCGGACACAAGCATGCGACCGGGCACAAGCATGCGTCCGTACACAAGCATGCGTCCGGACACAAGCATGCGACCCGGACACAGGCATGCGTGCGGACACAAGCATGCGACCGGGCACAAGCATGCGTCCGAACACAAGCATGCGTCTGGACACAAGCATGCGACCGCACTCAAGCATGCGTCCGGACACAAGCATGCGTTCGGACACAAGCATGCGTCCGGACACAAGCATGCGTCCGGACACAAGCATGCGTCCGGACACAAGCATGCGACCGGACACAAGCATGCGTCCGGACAGAAGCATGCGTCCGGACACAAGCATGCGTCCGGACACAAGCATGCGTCCGGACACAGGCATGCGACCGGACACAAGCATGCGTCCGGACACAAGCATGCGTCCGGACACAAGCATGCGTCCGGACAGATGCATGCGACCGGACTCAAGCATGCGTCCGGACACAAGCATGCGTCCGGACACAAGCATGCGTCCGGACACAAGCATGCGACCGGAATCAAGCATGCGTCCGGACACAAGCATGCGTCCGGACACAAGCATGCGTCCGGACACAAGCATGCGACCGGACTCAAGCATGCGTCCGGACAAAAGCATGCGTCCGGACACAAGCATGCGTCCGGACACAAGTATGCGACCGGACTCAAGCATGCGTCCGAACACAAGCATGCGTCCGGACACAAGCATGCGTCCGGACACAAGCATGCGTCCGGACACAAGCATGCGACCGGACTCAAGCATGCGTCCGGACACAAGCATGCGTCCGGACACAAGCATGCGTCCGGACACAAGCATGCGTCCGGACACAAGCATGCGTCCGGACACAAGCATGCGTCCGAACACAAGCATGCGTCCGGACACAAGCATGCGACCGGACACAAGCATGCGTCCGGACACAAGCATGCGTCCGTACACAAGCATGCGTCCGGACACAAGCATGCGACCGGACACAAGCATGCGTCCGGACACAAGCATGCGTCCGGACACAAGCATGCGTCCGGACACAAGCATGCGTCCGGACACAAGCATGCGACCGGACACAAGCATGCGTCCGGACACAAGCATGCGACCGGGCACAAGCATGCGTCCGGACACAAGCATGCGACCGGGCACAAGCATGCGTCCAAACACAAGCATGCGACCGGGCACAAGCATGCGTCCAAACACAAGCATGCGTCCGGACACAAGCATGCGTCCGGACACAAGCATGCGTCCGGAAACAAGCATGCGTCCGGACACAAGCATGCGACCAGAGTCAAGCATGCGTCCGGACACAAGCATGCGACCGGAGACAAGCATGCGTCCGGACACAAGCATGCGACCGGACACAAGCATGCGTCCGGACACAAGCATGCGTCCGGACACAAGCATGCGTCCGTACACAAGCATGCGTCCGGACACAAGCATGCGACCGGACACAAGCATGCGTCCGGACACAAGCATGCGTCCGGACACAAGCATGCGTCCGGACACAAGCATGCGTCCGGACAAAAGCATGCGATCGGACACAAGCATGCGTCCGGACACAAGCATGCGTCCGGACACAATCATGCGTCCGGACACAAGCATGCGACCGGACACAAGCATGCGTCCGGACACAAGCATGTGTCCGGACACAAGCATGCGTCCGGACACAAGCATGCGTCCGGACACAAGCATGCGACTAGACACAAGCATGCGTCCGGACACAAGCATGCGACCGGACACAAGCATGCGACCGAACACAAGCATGCGTCCGGACACAAGCATGCGACCGGGCACAAGCATGCGTCCGGACACAAGCATGCGTCCGGACACAAGCATGCGACCGGACACAGGCATGCGTCCGGACACAAGCATGCGTCCGTACACAGGCATGCGTCCGGACACAAGCATGCGTCCGTACACAAGCATGCGTCCGGACACAAGCATGCGTCCGTACACAAGCATGCGTCCGGACACAAGCATGCGACCGGACACAAGCATGCGTCCGGACACAAGCATGCGTCCGGACACAAGCATGCGTCCGGACACAAGCATGCGTCCGGACAAAAGCATGCGATCGGACACAAGCATGCGTCCGGACACAAGCATGCGTCCGGACACAATCATGCGTCCGGACACAAGCATGCGACCGGACACAAGCATGCGTCCGGACACAAGCATGTGTCCGGACACAAGCATGCGTCCGGACACAAGCATGCGTCCGGACACAAGCATGCGACTAGACACAAGCATGCGTCCGGACACAAGCATGCGACCGGACACAAGCATGCGACCGAACACAAGCATGCGTCCGGACACAAGCATGCGACCGGGCACAAGCATGCGTCCGGACACAAGCATGCGTCCGGACACAAGCATGCGACCGGACACAGGCATGCGTCCGGACACATGCATGCGACCGGGCACAAGCATGCGTCCGAACACAAGCATGCGTCTGGACACAAGCATGCGACCGGACTCAAGCATGCGTCCGGACACAAGCATGCGTTCGGACACAAGCATGCGTCCGGACACAAGCATGCGTCCGGACACAAGCATGTGTCCGGACACAAGCATGCGACCGGACACAAGCATGCGTCCGGACACAAGCATGCGTCCGGACACAAGCATGCGTCCGGACACAAGCATGCGTCCGGACACAAGCATGCGACCGGACACAAGCATGCGTCCGGACACAAGCATGGGTCCGGACACAAGCATGCGTCCGGACACAAGCATGCGTCCGGACACAAGCATGCGACCGGACACAAGCATGCGTCCGGACACAAGCATGCGACCGGGCACAAGCATGCGTCCGTACACAAGCATGCGTCCGGACACAAGCATGCGACCGGACACAGGCATGCGTCCGGACACAAGCATGCGACCGGGCACAAGCATGCGTCCGAACACAAGCATGCGTCTGGACACAAGCATGCGACCGCACTCAAGCATGCGTCCGGACACAAGCATGCGTTCGGACACAAGCATGCGTCCGGACACAAGCATGCGTCCGGACACAAGCATGCGTCCGGACACAAGCATGCGACCCGGACACAAGCATGCGTCCGGACAGAAGCATGCGTCCGGACACAAGCATGCGTCCGGACACAAGCATGCGTCCGGACACAGGCATGCGACCGGACACAAGCATGCGTCCGGACACAAGCATGCGTCCGGACACAAGCATGCGTCCGGACAGATGCATGCGACCGGACTCAAGCATGCGTCCGGACACAAGCATGCGTCCGGACACAAGCATGCGTCCGGACACAAGCATGCGACCGGAATCAAGCATGCGTCCGGACACAAGCATGCGTCCGGACACAAGCATGCGTCCGGACACAAGCATGCGACCGGACTCAAGCATGCGTCCGGACAAAAGCATGCGTCCGGACACAAGCATGCGTCCGGACACAAGTATGCGACCGGACTCAAGCATGCGTCCGGACACAAGCATGCGTCCGGACACAAGCATGCGTCCGGACACAAGCATGCGTCCGGACACAAGCATGCGACCGGACTCAAGCATGCGTCCGGACACAAGCATGCGTCCGGACACAAGCATGCGTCCGGACACAAGCATGCGTCCGGACACAAGCATGCGTCCGGACACAAGCATGCGTCCGAACACAAGCATGCGTCCGGACACAAGCATGCGACCGGACACAAGCATGCGTCCGTACACAAGCATGCGTCCGGACACAAGCATGCGACCGGACACAAGCATGCGTCCGGACACAAGCATGCGTCCGGACACAAGCATGCGTCCGGACACAAGCATGCGTCCGGACACAAGCATGCGATCCGGACACAAGCATGCGTCCGGACACAAGCATGCGACCGGGCACAAGCATGCGTCCGGACACAAGCATGCGACCGGGCACAAGCATGCGTCCAAACACAAGCATGCGACCGGGCACAAGCATGCGTCCAAACACAAGCATGCGTCCGGACACAAGCATGCGTCCGGACACAAGCATGCGTCCGGAAACAAGCATGCGTCCGGACACAAGCATGCGACCAGAGTCAAGCATGCGTCCGGACACAAGCATGCGACCGGAGACAAGCATGCGTCCGGACACAAGCATGCGACTGGACACAAGCATGCGTCCGGACACAAGCATGCGTTCGGACACAAGCATGCGTCCGGACACAAGCATGCGTCCGAACACAAGCATGCGTCCGGACACAAGCATGCGACCGGACACAAGCATGCGTTCGGACACAAGCATGCGTCCGGACACAAGCATGCAACCGGACTCAAGCATGCGTCCAAACACAAGCATGCGTTCGGACACAAGCATGCGCCCGGACACAAGCATGTGTCCGAACACAAGCATGCGTCCGGACACAAGCATGCGTCCGGACACAAGCATGCGTCCGGACACAAGCATGCGTCCGGACACAAGCATGCGTCCGGACACAAGCATGCGACCGGACACAAGCATGCGTCCGGACACAAGCATGCGACCGGACACAAGCATGCGTCTGGACGCAAGCATGCGACCGGACACAAGCATGCGTCCGGACACAAGCATGCGTCCGGACAAAAGCATGCGATCGGACACAAGCATGGGTCCGGACACAAGCATGCGACCGGACACAAGCATGCGTCCGGACACAAGCATGCGTCCGGACACAAGCATGCGTCCGTACACAAGCATGCGTCCGGACACAAGCATGCGACCGGACACAAGCATGCGTCCGGACACAAGCATGCGTCCGGACACAAGCATGCGTCCGGACACAAGCATGCGTCCGGACAAAAGCATGCGATCGGACACAAGCATGCGTCCGGACACAAGCATGCGTCCGGACACAATCATGCGTCCGGACACAAGCATGCGACCGGACACAAGCATGCGTCCGGACACAAGCATGTGTCCGGACACAAGCATGCGTCCGGACACAAGCATGCGTCCGGACACAAGCATGCGACTAGACACAAGCATGCGTCCGGACACAAGCATGCGACCGGACACAAGCATGCGACCGAACACAAGCATGCGTCCGGACACAAGCATGCGACCGGGCACAAGCATGCGTCCGGACACAAGCATGCGTCCGGACACAAGCATGCGACCGGACACAGGCATGCGTCCGGACACATGCATGCGACCGGGCACAAGCATGCGTCCGAACACAAGCATGCGTCTGGACACAAGCATGCGACCGGACTCAAGCATGCGTCCGGACACAAGCATGCGTTCGGACACAAGCATGCGTCCGGACACAAGCATGCGTCCGGACACAAGCATGCGTCCGGACACAAGCATGCGACCGGACACAAGCATGCGTCCGGACACAAGCATGCGTCCGGACACAAGCATGCGTCCGGACACAAGCATGCGTCCGGACACAAGCATGCGACCGGACACAAGCATGCGTCCGGACACAAGCATGGGTCCGGACACAAGCATGCGTCCGGACACAAGCATGCGTCCGGACACAAGCATGCGACCGGACACAAGCATGCGTCCGGACACAAGCATGCGACCGGGCACAAGCATGCGTCCGTACACAAGCATGCGTCCGGACACAAGCATGCGACCGGACACAGGCATGCGTCCGGACACAAGCATGCGACCGGGCACAAGCATGCGTCCGAACACAAGCATGCGTCTGGACACAAGCATGCGACCGCACTCAAGCATGCGTCCGGACACAAGCATGCGTTCGGACACAAGCATGCGTCCGGACACAAGCATGCGTCCGGACACAAGCATGCGTCCGGACACAAGCATGCGACCGGACACAAGCATGCGTCCGGACAGAAGCATGCGTCCGGACACAAGCATGCGTCCGGACACAAGCATGCGTCCGGACACAGGCATGCGACCGGACACAAGCATGCGTCCGGACACAAGCATGCGTCCGGACACAAGCATGCGTCCGGACAGATGCATGCGACCGGACTCAAGCATGCGTCCGGACACAAGCATGCGTCCGGACACAAGCATGCGTCCGGACACAAGCATGCGACCGGAATCAAGCATGCGTCCGGACACAAGCATGCGTCCGGACACAAGCATGCGTCCGGACACAAGCATGCGACCGGACTCAAGCATGCGTCCGGACAAAAGCATGCGTCCGGACACAAGCATGCGTCCGGACACAAGTATGCGACCGGACTCAAGCATGCGTCCGGACACAAGCATGCGTCCGGACACAAGCATGCGTCCGGACACAAGCATGCGTCCGGACACAAGCATGCGACCGGACTCAAGCATGCGTCCGGACACAAGCATGCGTCCGGACACAAGCATGCGTCCGGACACAAGCATGCGTCCGGACACAAGCATGCGTCCGGACACAAGCATGCGTCCGAACACAAGCATGCGTCCGGACACAAGCATGCGACCGGACACAAGCATGCGTCCAGACACAAGCATGCGTCCGTACACAAGCATGCGTCCGGACACAAGCATGCGACCGGACACAAGCATGCGTCCGGACACAAGCATGCGTCCGGACACAAGCATGCGTCCGGACACAAGCATGCGTCCGGACACAAGCATGCGACCGGACACAAGCATGCGTCCGGACACAAGCATGCGACCGGGCACAAGCATGCGTCCGGACACAAGCATGCGACCGGGCACAAGCATGCGTCCAAACACAAGCATGCGACCGGGCACAAGCATGCGTCCAAACACAAGCATGCGTCCGGACACAAGCATGCGTCCGGACACAAGCATGCGTCCGGAAACAAGCATGCGTCCGGACACAAGCATGCGACCAGAGTCAAGCATGCGTCCGGACACAAGCATGCGACCGGAGACAAGCATGCGTCCGGACACAAGCATGCGACCGGACACAAGCATGCGTCCGGACACAAGCATGCGTTTGGACACAAGCATGCGTCCGGACACAAGCATGCGTCCGAACACAAGCATGCGTCCGGACACAAGCATGCGACCGGACACAAGCATGCGTTCGGACACAAGCATGCGTCCGGACACAAGCATGCAACCGGACTCAAGCATGCGTCCAAACACAAGCATGCGTTCGGACACAAGCATGCGCCCGGACACAAGCATGTGTCCGAACACAAGCATGCGTCCGGACACAAGCATGCGTCCGGACACAAGCATGCGTCCGGACACAAGCATGCGTCCGGACACAAGCATGCGTCCGGACACAAGCATGCGACCGGACACAAGCATGCGTCCGGACACAAGCATGCGACCGGACACAAGCATGCGTCTGGACGCAAGCATGCGACCGAGCACAAGCATGCGACCGGACTCAAGCATGCGTCCGGACACAAGCATGCGACCGGACTCAAGCATGCGTCCGGACACATGCATGCGACCGCACTCAAGCATGCGTCCGGACACAAGCATGCGTCCGGACACAAGCATGCGTGCGGACACAAGCATGCGACCGGACTCAAGCATGCGTCCGGACACAAGCATGCGACCGGGCACAAGCATGCGTCCGGACACAAGCATGCGACCGGGCACAAGCATGCGTCCAAACACAAGCATGCGACCGGGCACAAGCATGCGTCCAAACACAAGCATGCGTCCGGACACAAGCATGCGTCCGGACACAAGCATGCGTCCGGACACAAGCATGCGTCCGGACACAAGCATGCGTCCGGACACAAGCATGCGACCGGAGTCAAGCATGCGTCCGGACACAAGCATGCGACCGGAGACAAGCATGCGTCCGGACACAAGCATGCGACCGGACACAAGCATGTGTCCGGACACAAGCATGCGTTCGGACACAAGCATGCGTCCGGACACAAGCATGCGTCCGGACACAAGCATGCGTCCGGACACAAGCATGCGTCCGGACACAAGCATGCGTCCGGACACAAGCATGCGTCCGGACACAAGCATGCGTCCGGACACAAGCATGCGACCGGAGTCAAGCATGCGTCCGGACACAAGCATGCGACCGGAGACAAGCATGCGTCCGGACACAAGCATGCGACCGGACACAAGCATGCGTCCGGACACAAGCATGCGTTCGGACACAAGCATGCGTCCGGACACAAGCATGCGTCCGGACACAAGCATGCGTCCGGACACAAGCATGCGTCCGGACACAAGCATGCGTCCAAACACAAGCATGCGTTCGGACACAAGCATGCGCCCGGACACAAGCATGTGTCCGAACACAAGCATGCGTCCGGACACAAGCATGCGTCCGAACACAAGCATGCGTCCGGACACAAGCATGCGACCGGACACAAGCATGCGTTCGGACACAAGCATGCGTCCGGACACAAGCATGCAACCGGACTCAAGCATGCGTCCAAACACAAGCATGCGTCCGGACACAAGCATGCGCCCGGACACAAGCATGTGTCCGAACACAAGCATGCGTCCGGACACAAGCATGCGTCCGGACACAAGCATGCGTCCGGACACAAGCATGCGTCCGGACACAAGCATGCGTCCGGACACAAGCATGCGACCGGACACAAGCATGCGTCCGGACACAAGCATGCAACCGGACACAAGCATGCGTCTGGACGCAAGCATGCGACCGAGCACAAGCATGCGACCGGACTCAAGCATGCGTCCGGACACAAGCATGCGACCGGACTCAAGCATGCGTCTGGACACATGCATGCGACCGGACTCAAGCATGCGTCCGGACACAAGCATGCGTCCGGACACAAGCATGCGTGCGGACACAAGCATGCGACCGGACTCAAGCATGCGTCCGGACACAAGCATGCGACCGGGCACAAGCATGCGTCCGGACACAAGCATGCGACCGGGCACAAGCATGCGTCCAAACACAAGCATGCGACCGGGCACAAGCATGCGTCCAAACACAAGCATGCGTCCGGACACAAGCATGCGTCCGGACACAAGCATGCGTCCGGACACAAGCATGCGTCCGGACACAAGCATGCGTCCGGACACAAGCATGCGACCGGAGTCAAGCATGCGTCCGGACACAAGCATGCGACCGGAGACAAGCATGCGTCCGGACACAAGCATGCGACCGGACACAAGCATGCGTCCGGACACAAGCATGCGTTCGGACACAAGCATGCGTCCGGACACAAGCATGCGTCCGAACACAAGCATGCGTCCGGACACAAGCATGCGACCGGACACAAGCATGCGTCCGGACACAAGCATGCGTCCGGACACAAGCATGCAACCGGACTCAAGCATGCGTCCAAACACAAGCATGCGTTCGGACACAAGCATGCGCCCGGACACAAGCATGTGTCCGAACACAAGCATGCGTCCGGACACAAGCATGCGTCCGGACACAAGCATGCGTCCGGACACAAGCATGCGTCCGGAAACAAGCATGCGACCGGACACAAGCATGCGTCCGGACACAAGCATGCGACCGGACACAAGCATGCGTCTGGACGCAAGCATGCGACCGAGCACAAGCATGCGACCGGACTCAAGCATGCGTCCGGACACAAGCATGCGACCGGACTCAAGCATGCGTCCGGACACATGCATGCGACCGGACTCAAGCATGCGTCCGGACACAAGCATGCGTCCGGACACAAGCATGCGTGCGGACACAAGCATGCGACCGGACTCAAGCATGCGTCCGGACACAAGCATGCGTCCGGACACAAGCATGCGTCCGGACACAAGCATGCGACCGGACTCAAGCATGCGTCCGGACACAAGCATGCGTCCGGACACAAGCATGCGTCCGGACACAAGCATGGGTCCGGACACAAGCATGCGACCGGACACAAGCATGCGTCCGGACACAAGCATGCGTCCGGACACAAGCATGCGTTTGTACACAAGCATGCGTCCGGACACAAGCATGCGACCGGACACAAGCATGCGTCCGGACACAAGCATGCGTCCGGACACAAGCATGCGTCCGGACACAAGCATGCGTCCGGACACAAGCATGCGATCGGACACAAGCATGCGTCCGGACACAAGCATGCGACCGGGCACAAGCATGCGTCCGGACACAAGCATGCGACCGGGCACAAGCATGCGTCCAAACACAAGCATGCGACCGGGCACAAGCATGCGTCCAAACACAAGCATGCGTCCGGACACAAGCATGCGTCCGGACACAAGCATGCGTCCGGACACAAGCATGCGTCCGGACACAAGCATGCGTCCGGACACAAGCATGCGACCGGACACAAGCATGCGTCCGGACACAAGCATGCGACCGGGCACAAGCATGCGTCCGGACACAAGCATGCGACCGGGCACAAGCATGCGTCCAAACACAAGCATGCGACCGGGCACAAGCATGCGTCCAAACACAAGCATGCGTCCGGACACAAGCATGCGTCCGGACAAAAGCATGCGTCCGGACACAAGCATGCGTCCGGTCACAAGCATGCGTCCTGACACAAGCATGCGACCGGAGTCAAGCATGCGTCCGGACACAAGCATGCGACCGGAGACAAGCATGCGTCCGGACACAAGCATGCGACCGGATTCAAGCATGCGTCCGGACACAAGCATGCGTCCGGACACAAGCATGCGTCCGGACACAAGCATGCGACCAAACTCAAGCATGCGTCTGGACAAAAGCATGCGTCCGGACACAAGCATGCGTCCGGACACAAGCATGCGACCGGACTCAAGCATGCGTCCGGACACAAGCATGCGTCCGGACACAAGCATGCGTCAGGACACAAGCATGCGTCCGGACACAAGCATGCGTCCGGACACAAGCATGCGTCCGGACACAAGCATGCGACCGGAGTCAAGCATGCGTCCGGACACAAGCATGCGACCGGACCCAAGCATGCGTCCGGACACAAGCATGCGACCGGACACAAGCATGCGTCCGGACACAAGCATGCGTCCGGACACAAGCATGCGTCCGTACACAAGCATGCGTCCGGACACAAGCATGCGTCCGGACACAAGCATGCGTCCGGACACAAGCATGCGACCGGACACAAGCATGCGTCCGGACACAAGCATGCGTCCAAACACAAGCATGCGTCCAAACACAAGCATGCGTCCGGACACAAGCATGCGTCCGGACACAAGCATGCGTCCGGACACAAGCATGCGACCGGACTCAAGCATGCGTCCGGACAAAAGCATGCGTCCGGACACAATCATGCGTCCGGACACAAGCATGCAACCGGACTCAAGCATGCGTCCGGACACAAGCATGCGTCCGGACACAAGCATGCGTCCGGACACAAGCATGCGTCCGGACACAAGCATGCGTCCGGACACAAGCATGCGTCCGGACACAAGCATGCGTCCGGACACAAGCATGCGACCGGAGTAAAGCATGCGTCCGGACACAAGCATGCGACCGGACACAAGCATGCGTCCGGACACAAGCATGCGTCCAAACACAAGCATGCGTCCAAACACAAGCATGCGTCCGGACACAAGCATGCGTCCGGACACAAGCATGCGTCCGGACACAAGCATGCGACCGGACTCAAGCATGCGTCCGGACAAAAGCATGCGTCCGGACACAATCATGCGTCCGGACACAAGCATGCAACCGGACTCAAGCATGCGTCCGGACACAAGCATGCGTCCGGACACAAGCATGCGTCCGGACACAAGCATGCGTCCGGACACAAGCATGCGTCCGGACACAAGCATGCGTCCGGACACAAGCATGCGTCCGGACACAAGCATGCGACCGGAGTAAAGCATGCGTCCGGACACAAGCATGCGACCGGACACAAGCATGCGTCCGGACACAAGCATGCGACCGGACACAAGCATGCGTCCGGACACAAGCATGCGTCCGGACACAAGCATGCGTCCGGACACAAGCATGCGTCCGAGCACAAGCATGCGTCCGGACACAAGCATGCGACCGGACACAAGCATGCGTCCAGACACAAGCATGCGTCCGGACACAAGCATGCGTCCGGACACAAGCATGCGACCGGACACAAGCATGCGTCCGGACACAAGCATGCGTCCGGAAACAACCATGCGTCCGGACACAAGCATGCGACCGGACACAAGCATGCGTCCGGACACAAGCATGCGACCGGACACAAGCATGCGTCCGGACACAAGCATGCGTCCGGACACAAGCATGCGTCCGTACACAAGCATGCGTCCGGACACAAGCATGCGTCCGGACACAAGCATGCGTCCGGACACAAGCATGCGACCGGACACAAGCATGCGTCCGGACACAAGCATGCGTCCGAACACAAGCATGCGTCCAAACACAAGCATGCGTCCGGACACAAGCATGCGTCCGGACACAAGCATGCGTCCGGACACAAGCATGCGACCGGACTCAAGCATGCGTCCGGACAAAAGCATGCGTCCGGACACAATCATGCGTCCGGACACAAGCATGCAACCGGACTCAAGCATGCGTCCGGACACAAGCATGCGTCCGGACACAAGCATGCGTCCGGACACAAGCATGCGTCCGGACACAAGCATGCGTCCGGACACAAGCATGCGTCCGGACACAAGCATGCGACCGGAGTAAAGCATGCGTCCGGACACAAGCATGCGACCGGACACAAGCATGCGTCCGGACACAAGCATGCGACCGGACACAAGCATGCGTCCGGACACAAGCATGCGTCCGGACACAAGCATGCGTCCGGACACAAGCATGCGTCCGAGCACAAGCATGCGTCCGGACACAAGCATGCGACCGGACACAAGCATGCGTCCGGACACAAGCATGCGTCCGGACACAAGCATGCGTCCGGACACAAGCATGCGACCGGACACAAGCATGCGTCCGGACACAAGCATGCGTCCGGACACAAGCATGCGTCCGGACACAAGCATGCGTCCAGACACAAGCATGCGTCCGGACACAAGCATGCGTCCGGACACAAGCATGCGTCCGGACACAAGCATGCGTCCGAACACAAGCATGCGTCCGGACACAAGCATGCGTCCGGACACAAGCATGCGTCCGGACACAAGCATGCGTCCGGACACAAGCATGCGTCCGTACACAAGCATGCGAGCGGACACAAGCATGCGTCCGGACACAAGCATGCGTCCAGACACAAGCATGCGTCCGGACATAAGCATGCGTCCGAACACAAGCATGCATCCGGACACAAGCATGCGACCGGACACAAGCATGCGTCCGGACACAAGCATGCGTCCGGACACAAGCATGCGACCGGACTCAAGCATGCGTCTGGACACAAGCATGCGTTCGGACACAAGCATGCGCCCGGACACAAGCATGTGTCCGAACACAAGCATGCGTCCGGACACAAGCATGCGACCGGACACAAGCATGCGTCCAGACACAAGCATGCGTCCGGACAGTTGCATGCGACCGGACTCAAGCATGCGTCCGGACACAAGCATGCGTCCGGACACAAGCATGCGTCCGGACACAAGCATGCGACCGGACTCAAGCATGCGTCCGGACACAAGCATGCGTCCAGACACAAGCATGCGTCCGGACACAAGCATGCGACCGGACTCAAGCATGCGTCCGGACAAAAGCATGCGTCCGGACACAAGCATGCGTCCGGACACAAACATGCGACCGGACTCAAGCATGCGTCCGGACACAAGCATGCGTCCGGACACAAGCATGCGTCCGGACACAAGCATGCGTCCGGACACAAGCATGCGTTCGGACACAAGCATGCGTCCGGACACAAGCTCCTGGACTGGGCAAGCTCATGGACCAGGCAAGCACGTGGACCAGGCAAGCTCCTGGTCCAGGCAAGCTCCTGGACGAAGCAAGCTCGTGGACCAGGCAAGCTCGTGGACTAGGCACGCTCCTGGACCAGGCAAGCTCCTAGACCAGGCAAGCTCCTGGAACACGCAAGCTTTTCGACCAGGCAAGCTCCTGGACCAGGCAAGCTCTTAGAGCAAGCAAGCTCCTGGACCAGGCAAGCTCCTGGACCAGGCAAGCTCCTGGACCAGGCAAGCTCCTGGACCAGGCAAGCTCCTGGACCAGGCAATCTCCTGGACCAAGCAAGCTCGTGGAATAGGCAAGCTTCTTGACCAAGCAAGCTCCTGGACCACACAAGCTCGTGGACCAGGCACGCTCAAGGACCAGGCACGCTCCTGAACTAGGCAAGCTCTTTGACAAGGAAGGCTCGTGGACCAGGCAAGCTCCTGGACCAGGCAAGCTCCTGGACCACGCAAGCTCCTGGACCAAGCACGCTCGTGGACCAAGCACGCTCCTCGACCAGGCAAGCTCTTGGACCAGGCAGGCTCGTCGACCAGGCAAGCTCCTGGACTAGGCAAGCTCCTGGACAAGGCATGCTCCTGGACCAGGCAAGCTCCTGGACCAGGCACGCTCGTGGAGCAGGCACGCTCCTGGACCAGGCAAGCTCGTGGACCAGGCACGATTCTGGACCAGGCAAGCTCCTTGACCAGGCAAGCTCCTGGACCAAGCAGGCTCATGGACCAGGCACACTCCCGAACCAGGCAAGCTCCTAGACCAAGCAAGCTCCTGGACCACGCAAGCTCTTAAACCAGGCACGCTCCTGGACCAGGCAAGCTCTTGGACCAGGCCGGCTTCTAGACCAAGCAAGCTCCTGGACCTGGCAAGCTCCTGGACCACGCAAGCTTCTGGACCAGGCAAGCTCCGGGACCAGGCAATCTCTTGGACCAGGCAAGCCCCTGGACCAGGGAAGCTCCTGGAGCAGGCAAGCTCGTGAACCGGGCACGCTCCTGGACCAGGCAAGCTCCTAGACCAGCAAGCTCTTGGACCAGGCAAGCTCCTGGACCTTGCAAGCTCCTGGACATGGCAAGCTCCTGGACCAGGCACGCTCGTGGACTAGGCAAGCTTCTAGACTAGGCAAGCTCCTCGACCAGGCAACCTCATGGACCAGGCAAACTCGTGGACCAGGCACGCTCCAAGACCAACAAGCTTTTGGACCAGGCAAGCTCCTGGACCATGCAAGCTCCTGGACCATGCAAGCTCCTAGACCAGGCAAGATCCTAGACGAGGGAAGCTCCTGGATGAGGCAAGCTCCTAGACCAAGCAAGCTCCTGGACCAGGCAAGCTCCTGGACCAGGCAAGCTCCTGGACCACGCAAGCTCTTGGACCAGGCACGCTCCTGGACCAGGCAAGCTCTTGGACCAGGTAGGCTTCTGGACGAGGCATGCTCCTGGACCAGGCAAGCTCCTGGACCACGCAAGCTCTTGGACCAGGCACGCTCCTGGACCAGGCAAGCTCTTGGACCAGGTAGGCTTCTGGACGAGGCAAGCTCCTGGACCGGGCAAGCTCCTATACAAGGCAAGCTCCAGGACCAGACAATCTCATGGACCAAGCACGCTCCTAGACTAGGCAAGATCCTCGACACGGCAAGCTCATGGACCAGGCAAGCTCCTGGACCAGGAATGCTCCTAGACCAGGCACGCTCCTGGACCAGGCAAGCTCCTGGACCACGCAAGCTCTTGGACCAGGCACGCTCCTGGACCAGGCAAGCTCTTGGACCAGGTAGGCTTCTGGACGAGGCAAGCTCCTGGACCGGGAAAGCTCCTATACAAGGCAAGCTCCAGGACCAGACAATCTCATGGACCAAGCACGCTCCTAGACTAGGCAAGATCCTCGACACGGCAAGCTCATGGACCAGGCAAGCTCCTGGACCAGGAATGCTCTTAGACCAGGCACGCTCCTGGACCAGGCAAGCTCCTAGACCAGGCAAGGTCCTGGACCAGGCAAACTCCTGGACCAGGCAAGCTCCTTAACCACGCAAGCTCTTGGACCAGGCAAGCTCGTGGACCGTGCAAGCTCGTGGACCAGGCAAGCTCCTGGACCAGGCAAGCTCCTAGACCAGGCAAGCTCGTGGACCAAGCACGCTCGTGGATCAGGCAAGCTCCTGGACCAGGCATGCTTGTGGACCAGGCACGCTCTTGGACCAGGCAAGCTCCTAGACCAGGCAAGCTTCAAGACAACGCAAACTCTTGGACCAGGCACGCTCTTGGACCAGGCAAGCTCTTGGACCAGGCAGGCTTATGAACCAAGCAAGCTCTTGGACCAGGCAAGCTCCTGGACCAGGCAAGCTCTTGGACCAGGCAAGCTCCTAGACCAGGCAAGCTTCTGGACTAGGCAAGCTTCTGGACCTTGCAAGCTCCTGGACTTGGCAAGCTCCTGGACCAGGCACGCTCCTGGACCAGGCAAGCTCGTAGACTAGGCAAGCTCCTCGACCAGGCAAGCTCCTGGACTTGGCAAACTCGTGGACCATGCACGCTCAAGGACCAGGCAAGCTCCTGGACAAGGCAAGCTCCTGGACCAGGCACGCTCCTCGAACAAGAAAGCTCCTGGACCAGGCAAGCTCTTGGACCAGGCACGCTCCTGGACCAGGCAAGATCCTAGACCAGGCAAGGTCCTGGACCACGCAAAGTCGTGGACCAGGCATACTCCTGGACCAAGCAAACTCCTGGACCAGGCAAGCTCGTGGACCAGGCAAGCTCCTGGACCAGGCAAAATCTTGGACCAGGCAAGCTCCTGGACCAGGCAAGCTCGTGGACCAGGCAAGTTCCTGGACCAGGCAAGCTCGTGGACCAGGCAAGCTCGTGGACCAGGCAAGCTTCTGGACTGGGCAAGCTAATGGAACAGGCAAGCTCGTGGACCAGGCAAGCTCCTGGACGAAGCAAGCTCGTGGACCAGGCAAGCTCGTGTATAAGGCACGCTCCTGGACCAGGCAAGCGCCTAGACCAGGCAAGCTCCTGGAACACGCAAGCTTTTGGACCAGGCAAGCTCCTGGACCAGGCAAGCTCTTAGAGCAGGCAAGCTCCTGGACCAAGCAAGCTCCTAGACTAGGCAAGCTCATGGACCAGGCAAGCTCCTGGACCGGGCAAGCTCCTAGACCAGGCAAGCTCCTGGACCAGGCAAGCTCTTGGAACAAGCACGCTCGTGGACCAGGCACGCTCTAGGACCAGGCAAGCTCTTGGACCAGGCAAGATCCTAGACCAGGCAAGGTCCTGGACCAGGCAAGCTTCTGGACCACGCAAAGTCGTGGACCAGGCATACTCCTGGACCAAGCAAACTCCTGGACCAGGCAAGCTCGTGGACCAGGCAAGCTCCTGGACCACGCAAGCTCTTGGACCAGGCAAGCTCCTGGACCAGGCAAGCTCGTGGACCAGGCAAGCTCCTTGACCAGGCAAGCTCGTGGACCAGGCAAGCTCGTGGACCAGGCAAGCTCCTGGACTGGGCAAGCTCATGGACGAGGCAAGCTCGTGGACCAGGCAAGCGCCTGGTCCAAGCAAGCTCCTGGACGAAGCAAGCTCGTGGACCAGGCAAGCTCGTGGACCAGGCACGCTCCTGGACCAGGCAAGCTCCTAGACCAGGCAAGCTCTTGGAACACGCAAGCTTTTCGACCAGGCAAGCTCCTCGACCAGGCAAGCTCTTAGAGCAAGCAAGCTCCTGGACCAGGCAAGCTCCTAGACCAGGCAAGCTCCTGGACCAGGCAAGCTCTTGGACCAGGCAATCTCCTGGACGAGGCAAGCTCCTGGACCAAGCAAGCTCGTGGAATAGGCAAGCTTCTTGACCAAGCAAGCTCCTGGACCACACAAGCTCGTGGACCAGGCACGCTCAAGGACCAGGCACACTCCTGAACCAGGCAAGCTCTTTGACCAGGAAGGCTCGTGGACCAGGCAAGCTCCTGGACCAGGCAAGCTCCTGGACCACGCAAGCTCCTGGACCAAGCACGCTCGTGGACCAAGCACGCTTCTCGACCAGGCAAGCTCTTGGACCAGGCAGGCTCGTGGACCAGGCAAGCTCCTGGACTAGGCAAGCTCCTGGACAAGGCATGCTCCTGGACCAGGCAAGCTCCTGGACCAGGCACGCTCGTGGAGCAGGCATGCTCCTGGACCAGGCAAGCTCGTGGACCAGGCACGATTCTGGACTAGGCAAGCTCCTTGACCAGGCAAGCTCCTGGACCAAGCAGGCTCATGGACCAGGCACACTCCCGAACCAGGCAAGCTCCTAGACCAAGCAAGCTCCTGGACCACGCAAGCTCTTAAACCAAGCACGCTCCTGGACCAGGCAAGCTCTTGGACCAGGCCGGCTTCTAGACCAAGCAAGCTCCTGGACCTGGCAAGCTCCTGGACCACGCAAGCTTCTGGACCAGGCAAGCTCCGGGACCAGGCAATCTCTTGGACCAGGCAAGCCCCTGGACCAGGGAAGCTCTTGGTGCAGGCAAGCTCGTGAACCGGGCACGCTCCTGGACCAGCAAGCTCTTGGACCAGGCAAGCTCCTGGACCTTGCAAGCTCCTGGACATGGCAAGCTCCTGGACCAGGCACGCTCCTAGACTAGGCAAGCTTCTAGACTAGGCAAGCTCCTCGACCAGGCAACCTCCTGGACCAGGCAAACTCGTGGACCAGGCACGCTCCAGGACCAACAAGCTCCTGGACCAGGCAAGCTCCTGGACCATGCAAGCTCCTGGACCAGGCACGCTCCTGGACCAGGCAAGATCCTAGACGAGGGAAGCTCCTGGATGAGGCAAGCTCCTAGACCAAGCAAGCTCCTGGACAAGGCACGCTCCTGGACTAGGCAAGCTCCTGGACCAGGCAAGCTCCTGGACCACGCAAGCTCTTGGACCAGGCATGCTCCTGGACCAGGCAAGCTCTTGGACCAGGTAGGCTTCTGGACGAGGCAAGCTCCTGGACCGGGCAAGCTCCTATACAAGGCAAGCTCCAGGACCAGGCAATCTCATGGACCAAGCACGCTCCTAGACTAGGCAAGATCCTCGACACGGCAAGCTCATGGACCAGGCAAGCTCCTGGACCAGGAATGCTCCTAGACCAGGCACGCTCCTGGACCAGGCAAGCTCCTAGACCAGGCAAGGTCCTGGACCAGACAAACTCCTGGACCAGGCAAGCTCGTGGACCAGGCACGATCGTGGATCAGGCAAGCTCCTGGACCAGGCATGCTCGTGGACCAGGCACGCTCATGGATCAGGCAAGCTCCTGGACCAGGCATGCTCGTGGACCAGGCACGCTCGTGGATCAGGCAAGCTCCTAGACCAGGCAAGCTCCAAGACAACGCAAACTCTTGGACCAGGCACGCTCTTGGACCAGGCAAGCTCTTGGACCAAGCAGGCTTATGAACCAAGCAAGCTCTTGGACCAGGCAAGCTCCTGGACCAGGCAAGCTGTTGGACCAGGCAAGCTCCTAGACCCGGCAAGCTCTTGGACTAGGCAAGCTCCTAGACCTTGCAAGCTCCTGGACTTGGCAAGCTCCTGGACCAGGCACGCTCCTGGACCAGGCAAGCTCCTAGACTAGGCAAGCTCCTGGACAAGGCAAGCTCCTGGACCAGGCACGCTCCTGAAACAGGAAAGCTCCTGAACCAGGCAAGCTCTTGGACCAGGCACGCTCCTGGACCAGGCAAGCTCCTAGACCAGGCAAGCTCCTTGACCAGGCCAGCTCCTGGACCAGGCAGACTCGTGGACCAGGCACGCTCCTGGACCAGGAAAGCTCCTAGACCAAGCAAGCTCTTGGACCAGGCAAGCTCTTGGACCAGGCACGCTCCTGGACCAGGCAAGCTTCTGGACTAAGCAAGCTCCTGGACCAAGCAATCTCCTGGACCAGGAAAACTCGTGGACTAGGCACGCTCGTGGACCAGGCAAGCTCCTATTCCAGGCAAGCTCCTTGACCAGGCAAGCTCGTGGACCAGTCAAGCTCCTGGACGAGGCAAGCTCCTAGACCAGGCAAGCTCTTGGACCAGGAAAGCTCCTGGATTAGGTAAGCTCCTCGACCAGGCATACTCGTGGACCAGGCACGCTCCTGGACCAGGCAACCTCCTGGACCAGGCAAGATCCTAGACCAGGCAAGGTCCTGGACAAGGCAAGCTTCTGGACCACGCAATGTCGTGGACCAGGCATACTCCTGGACCAAGCAAACTCCTGGACCAGGCAAGCTCCTGGACCAGGCGAGCTCTTGGTCCAGGCACGCTCGTGGATCATGCAAGCTCTTGGACCAAGCAAGATGTTGGACCAGGCAAGCTCCTGGACCAGGCAAGCTCCTTGACCAGGCAAGCTCGTGGACCGGGCACGCTCCTGGACCAGGCAAGCTCCTGGACCACGCAAGCTCCTGGACCAGGCAAGCTCTGTGACCAAGCAAGCTGCTAGACCAGGCAAGGTCCTAGACCAGGCAAGCTCCTCGACCTCGCAAGCTCCTGGACCAGGCAAGCTCCTGGACCATGCAAGCTCTTGGACCAGGCAAGCTCTTGGACCAGGAAAGCTCCTGGACCACGCAAGCTTCTGGACCAGGCAAGCTCTTACACCAGGCAATCTCTTGGACCAGGCAAGTACTTGGACCGGGAAAGCTCTTGGACCAGGCAAGTTCGTGGACCGGGCACGTTCCTGGACCAGGCAAGCTCCTAGACAAGGCAAGCTCCTGGACCAAGCAAGCTCCTGGACCAAGCAAGCTCCTGGACCAAGAAAGCTCATGGACTAGGCACGCTCCTGGACCAGGCAAGCTCTTGGAACACGCAAGCTTTTGGACCAGGCAAGCTCTTAGAGCAGGCAAGCTCCTGGACCAGGCAAGCTCCAAGACCAGGCAAGCTCCTGGACCAGGCAAGCTCCTAGACCAGGCAAGCTCCTAGACGAGGCAAGCTCCATGACCAGGCAAGCTCCAGGAGCAGGCAAGCTCCTAGACCAGGCAAGCTCATGGACCACGCAAGCTCCTGGACCACGCAAGCTCCTGGAACAGGGAAGCTCCTGGACCAGGCAAGCTCCGTGACCACGAAAGCTGCTAGACCAGGCAAGGTCCTAGACCAGGCAAGCTCCTGGACCAGGCAAGCTCATGGACCATGCACGCTCCTGAACGAAGCAAGCTTCTAGACCAGGCAAGCTCCTGGACCACTCAAGCTCCTGGACCAGGCAAGCTCTTGGACCAGGCAAGCTCCTGGACCAGGCAAGCTCTTGGACCAGGCAAGCTCCTGGACCAAGCAAGCTCCTGGACCAGGAAAACTCGAGGACTAGGCACACTCGTGGACCACGCAAGCTCCTATACTAGGCAAGCTCCTAGACCAGGCGAGCTCCTGGACCAGGCAAGCTCATGGACCAGGCAAGCTCCTGGACCAGGCAAACTCGTGGACCAGGCACGCTCCTGGACCAGGCAAGCTCTTGGACCAGGCAAGATCCTAGACCAGGCAAGGTCCTGGACCAGGCAAGCTTCTGGACCACGCAAAGTCGTGGACCAGGCATACTCCTGGACCAAGCAAACTCCTGGACCAGGCAAGATCCTGGACCAGGCAAGCTTTTGGACCAGGCACGCTCCTGGATCACGCAAGCTCTTGGACCAGGCAAGCTGTTGGACCAGGCAAGCTCCTGGACCAGGCAAGCTCCTTGACTAGGCAAGCTCGTGGACCAGACACGCTCCTTGACCAGGTAAGCTCCCGGACCACGCAAGCTCCTGAACCAGGCATGCTCCTGGACCAGGCAAGCTCCGTGACCACGCAAGCTGCTAGACTAGGCAAGGTCCTAGACCAGGCAAGCTCCTGGACCAGGCAAGCTCATGGACCATGCACGCTCCTGAACGAGGCAAGCTTCTGGACCAGGCAAGCTCCTGGACCAAGCAAGCTGTTAGACCAGGCAAGCTCCTGGACAAGGCAAGCTCGTGGACCAGGCAAGCCCCTGGACCAGGCAAGCTCGTGGACCACGCAAGCTCCTGGACCAGGCAAGCTCCTGGACCAGGCAAGCTCATGGACCAGGCAAGCTCATGGACCAGGCAAGCTCCTGGACCAGGCAAGCTCTTGGACCAGGCAAGCTCCTGGACCAGGCAAGCTACTAGACCACGCAAGCTCGTGGACCAGGCAAGCTCCTGGACCAGGCAAGCTCCTGGACTGGGCAAGCTCATGGACCAGGCAAGCTCGTGGACTAGGCAAGCTCCTGGACCAGGCAAGCTCCTGGACGAGGCAAGCTCGTGGACCAGGCAAGCTCGTGGACCAAGCACGCTCCTGGATCAGGCAAGCTCCTCGACGAGGCAAGCTCTTAGAGCAGGCAAGCTCCTGGACCAGGCAAGCTCCTAGACCAGGCAAGCTCCTGGACCAGCTCCTAGACCAGGCAAGCTCCTATACCAGGCAAGCTCCTAGACCAGCTCCTAGACCAGGCAAGCTCCTATACCAGGCAAGCTCCTAGACCAGCTCCTAGACCAGGCAAGCTCCTTGACTAGGCAAGCTCCTGGACCAGGCAAGCTCTTGGACGAGGCAAGCTCCTGGACCAGGCAAGCTCCTATACCAGGCAAGCTCCTATACCAGGCAAGCTCCTATACCAGGCAAGCTCCTAGACCAGCTCCTAGACCAGGCAAGCTCCTTGACTAGGCAAGCTCCTGGACCAGGCAAGCTCCTGGACGAGGCAAGCTCCTAGACCAGGCAAGCTCCTAGACCAGGCAAGCTCCTGGACCAGGCAAGCTCTTGGACCAGGCAATATCGTGGACCAGGCACGCTCCTGGACCAGGCAAGCTCTTGGACCAGGCAAGATCCTAGACCAGGCAAGGTCCTGGACCAGGCAAGCTTCTGGACCACGCAAAGTCGTGGACCAGGCATATTCCTGGACCAAGCAAACTCCTGGACCAGGCAAGCTCTTGGACCCGGCAAGCTCTTGGACAAGGCACGCTCCTGGATCACGCAAGCTCTTGGACCAGGCAAGCTGTTGGACCAGGCAAGCTCCTTGACCAGGCAACCTCGTGGACCAAACACGCTCCAGGACCAGGCAAGCTCCTGGACCACGCAAGCTCCTGGACCAGGCAAGCTCTTGGACCAAGCAAGCTGCTACACTAGGCAAGGTCCTAGACCAGGCAAGCTTGTGGACCAGGAACGCTCCTGGACCAGGCAAGCTCCTGGACCAGACAAGCTCTTGGACCAATGTTCCTGGACCAGGCACGCTCCAAGACTAGGCAAGCTCCTGGACCAGGCAAGCTCCTCGACCAGGCAAGCTCCTGGACCAGGCAAGATCCTAGACCAGGCAAGCTCCTGGACCAGGCAAGCTCCTGGACCAAGCAAGCTCTTGGACTAGGCACGCTCCTCGATCTTGCATGCTCTTGGACCAGGCACGCTCCTGGACGAGGCAAGCTCCTAGACGAGGCACGCTCGTGGACCAGGCACGATCTTGGACCAGAAAAACTCTTGGACCAGGCAAGCTGCCGGACAATGCAAGCTCTTGGACTAGGCACACTCCTTGACCACGCAAGCTCTTGGACCAGGCAAGCCACTGGACCAGGCAAGCTCTTGGACCAGGCACGCTCCTGGACGAGGCAAGCTCCTAGACAAGGCACGCTCGTGGACCAGGCACAATCTTGGACCAGAAAAACTCTTGGACCAGGCAAGCTGTCGGACAATGAAAGCTCTTGGACTAGGCACGCTCCTTGACAACGCAAGCGCTTGGATCAGGCAAGCTTCTGGACCAAGGAGATCGTGGACCAGGCAAGCTCCTGGACCAGGCAAGCTCCTAGACCAGGCAAGCTCCTTGACCATGAAAGCTCTTGGACTAGGCTAGCTCCTGGACCATGCAAGCTCCTGGACTAGGCACGCTCGTGGACCAGGAACACTCCTGGACCAGGCAAGGTCCTGGACAAGGCAAGCTCCGGGACCACGCAAGCTCTTGGACCAGGTAAGCTCTTGGACCAGGCAAGCTTCTGCACCAAGCAAGCTCCTGAACAAGGCAAGCTCCTGGACCAGGCAAGCTCTTAAACCAGGCAAGCTCCTGGTCCGGGCAAGCTCCTAGACCAGGCAAGCTCCTGGACCAGGCACGCTCGTGGACCAGGCACGCTCCTGGACCAGGCAAGCTCTTGGACCAGGCACGCTCGTGGACCAGGCAAGCTCTTGGACCAGGCAAGCTCCTGGATCAGGCAAGCTCTTAGACCAGGCACGCTCGTGGACCAAGCACGCTCCTTGACCAGGCAAGCTCCTGGACGAGGCAAGCTCCTAGACCACGCAAGCTCTTGGACCAGGAACGCTCCTGGACCAGGCAAGCTCTTGGACAAGGCACGCTTCTGGACCAAGCAAGCTCCTGGACTAGGCAAGCTCCTGGACCACGCAAGCTCTTGGACCAGGCACGCTCCTCGACTAGGCAAGCTATTGGACCAGGCAGGCTTCTGGACCAAGCAAGCTCCTAGACCAGGCAAGCTCCTGGACCAGGCACGCTTTTGGACCAGGCAAGCTCTTGGACTAGGCAAGGTCATGGACACGGCAAGCTCCTGGACAAGGCAAGCTCCTGGACCACGCAAGCTCTTGGACCAGGCAAGCTCTTGGACCAGGCAAGCTTCTGGACCAAGCAAGCTCCTGAACAAGGCAAGCTCCTGGACCAGGCAAGCTCTTGGAACAGGCAAGCTCTTAAACCAGGCAAGCTCCTGGTCTGGGCAAGCTCCTAGACCAGGCAGGCTCCTGGACCAGGCACGCTCGTGGACCAGGCACGCTCCTGGACCAGGCAAGCTCTTGGACCTGGCACGCTCGTGGACCAGGCAAGCTCTGGGACCAGGCAAGCTCCTGGATCAGGCAAGCTCTTGGACCAGGCACGCTCGTGGACCAAGCACGCTCCTTGACCAGGCAAGCTTCAGGATGCGGCAAGCTCCTAGACCAAGCAAGCTCTTGGACTAGGAACGCTCCTGGACCAGGCAAGCTCTTGGACAAGGCACGCTTCTGGACCAAAAAAGCTCCTAGACCAGGCAAGCTCCTAGACCACGCAAGCTCCTGGACCAGGCAATCTCCTGGACCACGCAAGCTCTTGGACCAGTCAAGCTCTTGGACCAGGCAAGCTCCTGGACCAAGCAAGCTCCTGGACCAGGCAAGCTCCTGGACCACGCAAGATCTTGGACCAGGCAAGCTCTTGGACGAGGCAAGCTTTTGGACCAGGCAAGCTCCTGGATTACCCAAGCTCTTGGACCAGGCACGCTCCTGGACCAGGCAAGCTCTTGGACGAGGCAGGCTTCTGGACCAAGCTCTTTGACCAGGCAAGCTCCTGGACCAGGCAAGCTCCTCGACCAGGCACGCTCGTGGACCATGCACGCGTCTGGACCAGGCAAGCTCTTGGACCAGGCAGGTTCGTGGACCAAGCAAGCTCCTGGACCAGGCAAGCTCCCGTACAAAGCAAGCTCCTGGACCAGGCAAGCTCTTGGATCAGGCAGGCTCGTGGACCAAGCAAGCTCCTGGACCAAGCAAGCTCCTGGACCAGGCAAGCTCTTGGACCAGGCAAGCTCTTGGACCAGGCAAGCTCTTGTACCAGGCAAGCTCTTGGACTAGGAAGGCTCGTGGACCAAGCAAGCTCCTGGACAAGGCAAGCTCCCGGACCAGGCAAGCTCCTTTACCAGGCAAGCTCCTGGACCAGGCAAGCTCCTAGACGAGGCACGCTCGTGGACCATGTACGCTCCTGGACCAGGCAAGCTCTTCGACCAGGCAGGTTCGTGGACCAGGCAGGCTCCTGGACCACGCAAGCTCCTTGACCAGGCAAGCTCCTGGACCAGGCAAGCTCCTGGACCAGGCTCGCTCGTGGACCAGGCACACTCCTGGACCAGGCACGCTCTTGGACCAGGCAAGCTCGTGGATCGGGCACGCTCCTGGACCAGGCCAGCTCCTAGACCAGGCAAGCTCCTGGACCAGGCACGCTCTTGGACCAGGAAAGCTCCTGGACCAGGCAAGCTCCTGGACGAGGCAAGCTAACGGACCAAAAAAGCTCTTGGACAAGGCAAGGGTCTGGACCAGGCACGCTCCTGGAACAGGCAAGCTCCTAGACCTGGCAAGCTCCTAGACCAAGATAGCTCCTGGACCACGCTCGCTCCTGGACCAGGCACGATCCTGGACCATGCAAGCTTTTAGACCAGGCAAGCTCCTGGACTAGGTAAGCTTCCGGACGAGGCAAGCTCTTGGACCAGGCAAGCTCCTAGACCAAGCAAGCTCCTGGACCAGGCAAGCTCCTAGACCAGGCATGCTCATGGACCACGCAAGCTCTTGACCAGGCAAGCTCTTGACCAGGCAAGCTCTTGACCAGGCAACCTATTGACCAGGCAAGCTCCTGGACCATGCACGCTCCTGGACCGGGCAAGCTCCTAGACCAGGCAAGCTCTTGGACTAGGCACGCTCCTAGACAAGGCAAGCTCTTGGACCAGGCAGGCTTCTGGACCAAGCAAGCTCCTGGAGCAGGCACACTTCTAGACTAGGCACGCTCCTGGACAAGGCAAGCTCCTAGACCAGGCAAGCTCCTGGACCACGCAAGCTCCGAGACCAGGCAAGCTCCTGGACCAGGCACGCTCCTAGACCAGGCATGCTCCTGGACCGCGCAAGCTCTTGACCAGGCAAGCTCTTGACCAGGCAAGCTCTTGACCAGGCAAGCTCTTGACCAGGCAAGCTCTTGACCAGGCAAGCTATTGACCAGGCAAGCTCCTGGACCAGGCACGCTCCTAGACCAGGCAAGCTCCTACACCAGGCAAGCTCTTGCACTAGGCACGCTCCTAGACCACGCAAGCTCTTGGACCAGGCACACTTCTGGACCAAGCAAGCTCCTGGACCAGGCACACTTCTAGACTAGGCACGCTCCTGGACAAGGCAAGCTCCTGGACTAGGCAAGCTCCTGGACCATGCAAGCTCCGAGACCAGGCAAGCTCCTGGACCAGGCACGCTCATGGACCAGGCAAGCTCCTAGACCAGGCAAGCTCTTGGACTAGGCACACTCCTGGACCACGCAAGCTCTTGGACCAAGCAGGCTTTTGGACCAAGCAAGCTCCTGGACCAAACAAGCTTCTGGAGCAGGCAAGCTCGTGGACCAAGCTCGCTCGTCGACGAGGCGCGCTCCAAGACCACGCACGCTTTTTGACCAGGCAAGCTCGTGGACCAGGCACGCTCTTGGACCAGGCAAGCTCCTAGACCAAGCAAGCTCATGGACCAGGTAAGCTCGTGGACCAGGCACGCTCCTGGACCAGTCAAGCTCCTAGACCAGGCAAGCTCGTGGACCACGCAAGATCTTGGACCAGGCACGCTATTGGACCAGGCAAGCTCTTGGACCTGGCAGGCTTCAGGACCAAGCTAGCTCCTGGACCAGGCAAGCTCGTGGACCAGGCAAGCTTCTGGACCAGGCAAGCTCTTGGACGAGGCACGCTCGTGGACCAGACAAGCTCTTGGACCAGGCAAGCTCCTGGACCAGTCAAGCTCTTGGAACATGCAAGCTCCTGAACCAGGCAAGCTCCTGGACTAGGCAAGCTCTTGGACCAGGAAAGCTCCTGGACCAGGAAAGCTCTTGGACCAGGCAAGCTCCTGGACCAGGCAAGCTAAAGGACCAAGAAAGCTCCTGGACAAGGCAAGCTCATGGACCAAACACGCTCTTGGAACACGCAAGCTCCTGTACCAGGTACGCTCCTGGACCAGGCAAGCTCCTGGACCAGGCAAGCTCCTGGACCAGGTAAGCTCCTCGACCAAGCAAACTCGTGGACCTGGCACGCTCCTGGACCAGGCAAGCTCCTAGACCAGGCAAGCTCCTGGACCAGGCAAGCTCCTGGACCAGGCAAGCTCCTGGACCACGCAAGCTCTTGGACCAGGCAAACTCTTGGACTAGGCACGCTCCTGGACCACGCAAGCTCTTGGACCAAGCAGGCTTTTGGACCAAGCAAGCTCCTGGACCAAACAAGCTTCTGGAGCAGGCAAGCTCCTGGACCAAGCTCGCTCGTCGACGAGGCGCGCTCCAAGACCACGCACGCTTTTTGACCAGGCAAGCTCGTGGACCAGGCACGCTCTTGGACCAGGCAAGCTCCTAGACCAAGCAAGCTCATGGACCAGGTAAGCTCGTGGACCAGGCACGCTCCTGGACCAGTCAAGCTCCTAGACCAGGCAAGCTCGTGGACCACGCAAGATCTTGGACCAGGCACGCTATTGGACCAGGCAAGCTCTTGGACCTGGCAGGCTTCAGGACCAAGCTAGCTCCTGGACCAGGCAAGCTCGTGGACCAGGCATGCTTCTGGACTAGGCAAGCTCTTGGACGAGGCACGCTCGTGGACCAGACAAGCTCTTGGACCAGGCAAGCTCCTGGACCAGTCAAGCTCTTGGAACATGCAAGCTCCTGAACCAGGCAAGCTCCTGGACTAGGCAAGCTCTTGGACCAGGAAAGCTCCTGGACCAGGAAAGCTCTTGGACCAGGCAAGCTCCTGGACCAGGCAAGCTAAAGGACCAAGAAAGCTCCTGGACGAGGCAAGCTCATGGACCAAACACGCTCTTGGAACACGCAAGCTCCTGTACCAGGTACGCTCCTGGACCAGGCAAGCTCCTGGACCAGGCAAGCTCCTGGACCAGGTAAGCTCCTCGACCAAGCAAACTCGTGGACCTGGCACGCTCTTGGACCAGGCAAGCTCCTAGACCAGGCAAGCTCCTGGACCAGGCAAGCTCCTGGACCAGGCAAGCTCCTGGACCACGCAAGCTCTTGGACCAGGCAAACTCTTGGACTAGGCAAGCTCTTGGACCAGGCAAGCTCCTGGACCAGGCAAGCTCCTGGACAAGGCAAGCTCCTTGAAGAGGCAAGCTCGTGAACCAGGCACACTCCTGGACCAGGCAAGCTCCTAGACCAGGCAAGCTCTTGGACTAGGCACGCTCCTGAACCAGGCAAGCTCTTGGACCAGGCAAGCTTCTGGAACAAGCAAGCTCTTGGACCAGGCACACTCCTGGACCAGGCACGCTCCTAGACCAGGCAAGCTCCTGGACCAGGCAAGCTCTTCGACAAGGCAAGCTCCTGGACCAAGCACGCTACTGGACGAGGCAAGCCCCTAGACCAGGCAAGCTCTTGGACTGGGCACGCTACTGAACCAGGCAAGCTCTTGGACCAGGCAAGCTTCTGGACCAAGCAAGCTCCTGGACCAGGCGCAAACCAGGACCAGGCACGCTCCTGGACAAGGCAAGCTCCTGGACTAGGCAAGCTCCTGGACAAGGCAAGCTCCTGGACCAGGCAAGCTCCTGGTCTAGGCAAGCTCCTGGACATGGACGTGGACGTGGACATGGACGTGGACATGGACGTGGACGTGGACATGGACGTGGACATGGACGTGGACGTGGACATGGACGTGGAAGTGGACGTAAACCTGGACGTGGACGTGGACATGGACGTGGACGTTGACGTGGACGTGGACATGGACGTGGATGTGGACGTAGAGGTGGACGTGGACATGGACATGAACGTGGACGTGGACGTGGATGTGGACGTGGACGTCGACGTGAACGTGGAGTGGACATGGACATGGACGTGGACATGGACGTGGACATGGACGTGAACATGGACGTGGACGTGGACGTGGACGTGGACGTGGACGTGGACGTGGACGTGGACTTGGACGCGGACATTGTCGTGGACGTGGACGTGGACGTGGACATTGTCGTGGACGTGGACGTAGACGTGGATGTGGACGTGGTCGTGGACGTGGACGTGGACGTGGACGTGGACATGGACGTGGACGTGGACGTGGACATGGACATGGACGTGGACGTGGAGGACTCGGACGTGGACATGGACGTGGACGTGGACGTGGACGTGGACGTGGACATGGACGTGGACAGGGACGTGGACGTGGACGTGGACGTGGACGTAGACGTGGAGGACTTGGACGTAGACATGGACGTGGACGTGGACGTGGACGTGGACATGGACGTAGAGGACTTTGACGTGGAGGACTTGGACGTGGACGAAGACGTGGACGTGGACGTGGACATGGACGTGGACGTGGACGTGGACGTGGACATGGACGTGGACGTGGACATGGACGTGGACATGGGTGTGGACATGGACATGGACGTGGACGTGGACGTGGACCTGTACGTGGACATGGACGTGGACGTGGACATGGACGTGGACGTGGACATGGACGTGGACATGGACGTGGACATGGACGTGGACGTGGACGTGGACGTGGACGTGGAGGACATGGACGTGGACATGGACGTGGACGTGGACGTGGACGTGGACGTGGACATGGACGTAGAGGACTTTGACGTGGAGGACTTGGACGTGGACGTGGACGTGGACGTGGACGTGGACGTGGACGTGGACGTGGACATGGACATGGACGTGGACGTGGACGTGGACATGGACATGGACGTGGACATGGACGTGGACGTGGGCGTGGACATGGACATGGACGTGGACGTGGACGTGGACATGGAAGTGGACGTGGACGTGGACGTGGACATTGTCGTGGACGTGGACGTGGACGTGGACATTGTCGTGGACGTGGTCGTGGTCGTGGACGTGGACGTGGACGTGGACGTGCAGGACTTGGACGTGGAGATGGACGTGGACATGGACGTGGACGTGGACGTGGACGTGGACGTGGACGTGGACATAGACGTGGACGTGGACGTGTACGTGGACGTGGACGACTTGGACGTGGACGTGGACGTGTACGTGGACGTGGACATGGACGTGGACGTGGACATAGACGTAGACATGGAGGACTTGGACGTGGACATGGACGTGGAAGTGGACGTGGACGTGGAGGTGGACGTGGACGTGGACGTGGACGTGGACGTGGACATGGACGTGGACGTGGAGGTGGACGTGGACATGGACGTAGACGTGGTCGTGGACGTGGACGTGGACGTAGACGTGGACATGGACGTGGAGGGCGTGGACGTGGAGGACGTGGACGTGGACGTGGACGTGGACGTGAACGTGGACATGGACGTCGGGGTGAACGTGGACGTGGACGTGGACGTGGACGTGGACGTGCACATGGACGTGGACATGGACGTGGACGTGGACGTGGACGTGGACGACTTGGACGTGGATGTGGACGTGGACATGGACGTGGACGTGGACGTGGACGTGGACGTGGAGGACTTGGACGTGGACATGGACGTGGACGTGGACGTGGAGGTGGACGTGGACGTGGACGTGGGTTTGGACGTGGACATGGACGTGGACGTGGACGTGGACGTGGACGTGGACATGGACGTGGATGTAGACGTGGACGTGGACGTGGACGTGGCGGACTTGGACGTGGACATGGACGTGGACGGCGAATTCTCGCCACCATCAGGATGGCCGGCGCGCAGTACTCCACGGCGTCGTACATCACCCATGTCATGCAGGGACTCTCGAGCAGCTACAACCTCCTGAAGCGGCTGTCCATGGCGCCGAGCACGAGGGCGACGCTCAACGAGGACAACTTGACCTCGTACATCCTGCAGGACGAGGCGATGCAGGAGGCTGAGCGGTCGCAGGAACTCTTGGCGCAGGCCAACTTCGTCGCCCTGGCGAAGCAAGAAGGCCGACCAGGAGAGCGCGGACAGTCTGGTGGCGGCGGGAGCGGTGGCTGGAAGTCGGCCAAGGAGGTCGACAAAAAGAAGTCGACCAAGAACAGCGCTCGAGGAGGAGGAGGTCGACGACGGGAGTGCTGGCTGTACGGCGACCCCGACCACCTCTTCTTCGAGCGCCCCGACCGCAGTGACTCCGACGACGACAACAAGGGCGGCCGTGGGAGGTCTGACAGTCGTCGTCCTCGTCGAGGTGGAAACCGACCGCGCAAGGAGAAGCAGTCGACCAAGACGTCGACTTCGGCGAAGGACGCCGATTCCCCTGCTGGCGGCAAGGCGCGGGACGAAAGACGGCGTCGTGCTCGTTGGTCGGCGTTGTGGAGCCGACCGTCTCGCTCGCGCCAGAGGCTGGAGAGGACTTCTAGGCGGTGGCGGCAGCTGTGCAGGCAAACCCGGCGGTGGTCCTGCTCGACAGCGGTTGCTCCCACCACCTGATGGGGACGAAGGAAGCCTTCGTCGACCTGCAGCCGAGCGGCTTTATCAAGCACGTGCGCGGCTTCAATGGGGCGCTGCAGGATGTCCAGGGCCGCGGCACCGTCGCTCTGCAAGGGGAGGCCGGGAAGCAGGTGCTCATCCCCGACGTGCTGTACGTCCCGGGTGTGCGGGCGAACTTGCTGTTGTCCGGCCAGCTGAAGGAGCACGGGGTGAAGCTGCAAGAGGACGGCGACGGGATGCTGCTCGTCTCGGCAACGGGAGAGGTTCTCGGACGGGCGACGTACTCCGGGCGTGTCCTCTGCACCGACCTGCGTCCCTGCCCAACGAGGTCGACGTCGCCCACGACGGAGGTCGTGGCTCTGCGGGCGATCGTCTCGAGGACGAAGTCGACGCCGGACCGTATGCATGCCCGGCTTGCACATGTCGGCATGGACACTATACGGAGCTCGGCGAAGAACGAGGTCGCCATTGGGCTGGACCCCAAGTCGGCGACGGGCGCCGACTCCCCGTGTGTCTCGTGCGTCGGCGGGAAGCTGGCGCGGCACACCTTCCCCGACCAAGGCTCCGACGCCGACAATGTGCTGGCCGTCGTGCACATTGACCTGTGCGGGCCATTCCGCGTGGCTGCCAAGGATGGCAGCCTGTACTTCTTGCTGCTGAAGGACCGCAAGACCCGCTACGTGTGGGTGAAGCCGATCACCAAGAAGTCAAACGCGTTGCCGGTGTTCGTGCAGTGGCTGGCGGAGGCTGAGCGGCAGACGAAGAAGTCGGTGTTGATGCTGCGCTCTGACCGGGGAGGAGAGTTCCTCAGGAAGGAGTTCACCGACTTCGTGAACGGCAACGGGATCGTCCACGACCTGACCTGCCCATACACCCCGCAGCAGAACGGCATGGCGGAGCGGGAGATGAGGACGGTGGTGGAGTCGGTGCGGACAATGCTGCTGCACATGGGCGTGCAGCACCACTGGTGGCACCTCGCTCTTCGGCAGGCCGTCTGGGTTCGCAACTGCCTTCAGAGGTCGACGCTGCCGCCGGGGACGACGCCGTACCAACTGCTGACCGGGAAGAATCCCGACTTGTCGCTGGCGCGGGTGTGGGGCTGCATGGCGCAGTTCTTGGTCCCCGAGCAGCAGCGTGGTGGGAAGCTGCAGCCGAAGGCAAAGTGGGGTCTGCACCTTGGCGTGTCGACGGCGAGCAAGGGCTGGGAGCTCCTCGACGTCGACACCGACCGGGTGGTCACCACGTCGGACGTGGTGTTCTACGAGGAGATGTCGCTGGCCGAGTGGAAAACGGCGTACGGGTCGGTGTCCGGCTGCTCGTCGCTCACTCCGCCATCTGATACCTCGTCGGCGACGCTGCCACTGCTTACCGAGATCGGTGAGCTTCCTGTTCAGTACGTCGAGGACGTCCGCCCCCCTGCTCCTCCTCCTGCGACCCCCGCCCCTCCCCTCGTGGTCGATCTGCGTCGGCTGACCTCGGTGTCGGCCTCCGGCGATGAGGGGAGTAGTGCGACGCCGCCTTCGGCAAAATGCATCGCCGGTGGCCGACGCGACGAGCGGCAGGGCGACGTGGGCTTGCAGCCGACGTCGACAGGGGAGGAGCAGGTCGAGAAGCAGGTCGAAGACCAGCTGCCGACAAAGGGGCAGGCAGCAGTGACGCCGACCAAGGAGCAGTCGGCGACCAGGCAGTCGGCAGGGGAGCCGACCATAGGGGAGAAGTCGGCTGGGACGCCGGCTGAGGAGCAGCAGGACGTCGAGGGCAGCGGCAACGATGGAGGGGACGCCGAGGAGGTCCAGCCAGGACCACGACGTTCAGGCCGACTTCGGAGGCCGCATGACTTCTTCGTCCCCGCTGCCTTCACCACGGTGTACGACGTGGACGATGAGGCCGACGACCTGCTGTACGACGATGCCGAGGAGGATGCGGAGTTTCCAGAGCTCGACCCCGACATGTTAGCCGACCCCGAACACCGTTGGGACATCTCGACGATGACGGTGAAGGAGGCGTTGGCGAGCTGGAAGGGCCCGGCGGTGAAGGCCGCCATGGAGGAGGAGATTCGCAGCCTCCTCAACATGGGAACGTGGGAGTTGGTCGAACGTCCACCGGGAGTGAACGTCATGAAGAACCGGTGGGTGTTGACGACGAAGTACCACGTCGACGACACCGTCGAGCGCGAGAAGGCGAGGCTGGTTGTGAAGGGCTTCACGCAGGTGTACGGCGCCGACTACGACGAGACGTTCGAGCCGGTGGGCAGCTACGTCACGCTGAGGATCTTCCTCAGCATCGTCGCCGTCCGCAACCTCAACCTGATGCAGCTCGACATGAAGAACGCCTTCTTGCAGAGCAAGCTCGACAGGGTGCTCTACATGTCCCAGCCGGACTACTTCAACGACGGGACTGGCCGGGTGTGCAAGCTGCTGAAGAGCTTGTACGGGCTAAAGCAGTCGCCGCTGCTGTGGTACTTGGCGCTCAACGACGTGCTGGTCGACGCCGGGTGGAAGAAGAGCCAGGTCGACGAGGCTCTCTACTGCAAGGTCCAAGAGGACGGAGTGGCCTGCTGGGTGCTGGTCTACGTCGACGACCTACTCGCCGCCAGCAGTAGCGCCGCGATGTTGAAGGAGTTGAAGGAGCTGCTGGAAGCCGCCTTCGAACTGCGTGAGATCTCGCCGGTGCAGAAGTACCTTGGGCTGGAGATCGTCCGCGACAGGTCGGCGGGGAAGCTGTGGCTGCACCAGCAGGGCTACGCCGACAAACTGTGTCGGCGCTTCATCGATGAGGAGCAGACCGGGCGCACCCCGAAGATGCCGGTCTCGGTCGATGCCTACGCCGAGCTCACGTTCGATGACGAGGAGGCACAGGAGCGGGAGGAGGAGGAGTACCGGCAGAAGGTCGGCTCGCTGCAGTTCGCGGCGACGACGACGAGGCCGGACATCGCCTTCGCCTGCAGCAAGCTGGGGAGCGGCCTCACGGTGAGGAGCGACCAGCACTGGCGCGAGGTCGACCGCTGCCTCGCCTACCTCGCCAATACGCGCGACACCACCGTGGAGTTCGGCGAAGAACCTGAGTCGCTGGACCTGGTCGGCTACGTGGACGCCGACGACGCCGGTGACAAGCAGAACAGGACGAGCACGAGTGGCTACGTGTTCGTCTATGGAGGGGCTGCAGTCTCCTGGTCGAGCCAGCGCATCAAGTGTGCGACGTTGTCGTCGACTGAGTCGGAGTACGTGGCAGCCACCGAAGCCGGCAAGGAAGGACGCCGACTTCGCTTCCTCCTTGCAGAGTTCCGGCAGCTGGATGCCGGGAAGCCGACCGTCCTTCGGGTGGACAAAAAGTCGGCTATCACAGTCGCCGAGGGCATGGGGTTGACGGGCAACCTCAAGCACATGGAGCGGCGACAGGCCTGGCTGCAGCACATGGTGAAGCGCGGGAAGTTCTCGCTGAGGTACATCCCGACCACTGAGCAGCCGGCCGACTTCCTGACGAAGGCGCTGCACTATCCGGCCTTCAACCGGTGCTCCGTTGCAATCGGCCAGGTGCGCTTGGTCGACGTGGGCGACGGCGACAACGACGTGCAGCAGTAGGTGCCATGCCCTCTTGCATGGCTGGTGCGGTGAACGACGTGCGGTGTGTTGGGTGCACGTCGACGAGCTTTTCTCCGAGGAGTACTGCCGAGTGGACTTGAGGGGGACCAAGCGTGAACGCGGCAGGGGAGTGTCAGCGGGAGTTGTATGTTGGCCCCGTCCACGCTTGGGCGGAGCCGACATCGTGGTCGGGTGTTAGGGGAGCAGCCGACCTGCAGCAGTGGGCGAGCTGGTCGACAAGGAGGTCGACCTACACGTGGACCACTGCACGGGCGCCGACTTCAGGGTGGCGCCAACTTCGGGGAGGCCGACTTAGGCGTCGACCTGCGGAGGACGTTAACTTGTTGACGTCAACTTGGGAAGCCGACTTCGGTGGTCGGCTGAAGTGCTGGTCGACCTACGGGTGGTCGACTGAACCTGGTGGTCGACGAAGGAGGGGCCGACGTCGAGCAGTCGGGCGTCGAGCAGCCGGGCGTCGAGTAACATGGTCGTCGACCGAGGGGCATGGTCGACCCGGTGAGGTCGACAATGAGGTGGTCGTCGACTTGGGAGGTCGTCGGACACGTACGGGAGTTGCTGGTCGATGTGGTTGCCCGAACGACCAGGTTACTTGGGTGACGAAGTGCTGCGGAGGAGTGCGACGGTCGCCCAGGCGAAGTTGGCGAGACCGACCTCGGTGGTGGTATCACGAGGTCGTCGTGGCAGATCAGAGGTAGCCGTCAGCCCCAGGCTGACGTGGTGTATGTGTGCTGTGCAGATGATGAGGCTCGGCATACCAATCGTTTGCACGCACCTGCAAAGCGGGCGCACTGCTGGCACACCATCGACCTACAGCGTTGGCAAGCTGTCGACTTTGCCCCCCTGGAGCGCGGTCGACAAAGTCGTGTTGGAACGCGGTCGACCATGTTGTGCTGGCACTTGACCAACCTGAATGCTAGCTCTGATGTAGTCTTGCATTGCCAACTTCATTGTACCATTGTTGTCATCTTTTCTTAGTGAAACTCTTGCCAAATTGCCCCGTGAATTAGCAAGCAGTGTGAGCACTAGGAAAACGTGTCTAAGGACCAACGAACGTAGAGATCACACGAGCACACGTGCCTAGCCAGTAGTCTAGCTCCCGTTGTAGTAGTTATCTCCGCATGGACCAGGCAAGCTCTTGGACCAGGCAAGCTCCTCGACCAGGCAAGCTCTTGGAATAGGCAAGCTCTTGGACCAGGCAAGCTCTTGGATAAGGCACGCTCCTGGACCAGGCAAGCTCTTGGACCAGGTAGGGTTCTGGACCAAGCAAGCTCTTGGACCAGGCACACTCCTGGACCAGGCACGCTCTTGGACAAGGCAAGCTCCTGAACCAGGCAAGCTCCTGGACCAGGCAAGCTTCTAGAACATGCAAGCTCCTGGACCAGGCAAGCTCCTAGAAAATGCAAGCTCCCTGACCAGGCAAGCTTCTGGACTAGGCAAGCTCTTAGACCAGGAAAGCTTATGGACCAGGCAAGCTCCTTGACCAGGTAAGCTAACGGACCAAGAAAGCTCATAGACAAGGCAAGCTCCTGGACCAGGCAAGCTCCTGGACCAGGCAAGCTCCTAGACCACGCAAGCTCCTGGACCAGGCACACTCCTAGACCAGGCAAGCTCCTAGACCAGGCAAGCTCCTGGACCAGGCAAGCTCCTAAACCAGGCAAACTCGTGGACCAAGCACGCTCTTGGACCAGGCAAGCTCCTGGACCAGGCAAGCTCCTGGACCACGGAAGCTCCTGGACCACGCAAGCTCTCGAACCAGGCACGCTCCTGGACCAGGCAAGCTCCTAGTCCAGGCAAGGTCCTGGACCAGGCAAGCTCCTAGACCAGGCAAGCTCGTGGACGAGGCACCGCGTGGACCAGGCAAGCTCTTGGACCAGGCAAGCTCTTGGACCACGCAAGCTCTTGGACCAGGCAAGCTCCAGGACCACGCAAGCTCCTGAACTAGGCAAGCTTGTGCAACACGCACGCTCCTGGACCAAGCAAGCTCCTAGACCAGGCAAGCTCCTGGACCAGGCAAGCTCGTGCACCAGGCAAGCTCGTGGGCCAGGCAAGCACGTGGACCAGGCAAGCTCGTGGATTAGGCACTCTCCTGGACTAGGCAAGCTCCTGGACCAGGCAAGCTCCTGGAACATGCAAGCTCCTAGACCAGGCAAGCTCCAGGACAAGGCAAGCTCCTGACTAAGGCAAGCTCCTGAACTAGGCAAGCTCCTGGACCAAGCAAGCTCTTGGATCAAGCAAGCTCCTAGACCAGGCAGGCTCGTGGACAAGGCACGCTCCTGGACCGGGCAAGCTCCAGGATATGGCAAGCTCCTGGACCACGCAAGCTCTTGGACCAGGCACACTCCTGGACCTAGCAAGCTCTTGGACCACGCAAGCTCTTGGACCAGGCACGCTCTTGGACCAGGCAAGCTCTTGGACCAGGAGCTTGCCTGGTCCAGGATCTTGCCTGGTCCAGGAGCGTGCCCGGTCCACGAGTGCCTGGTCCAGGAGCTTGCCTGGTCCAGGAGCGTGCTTGGTCCAGGAGCTTGCCTAGTCCAGGAGCTTGCTTGGTCCAGAAGCCTGCCTGGTCCAAGAGCTTGCCTGGTCGAGGAGCGTGCCTAGTCCAAGAGCTTGCGTGGTTTAGGAGCTTGCCTGGTCCAGGAGCTTGCTTGGTCTAGAAGCGTGCCTGGTCGAAGAGCTTGCCTGGTCGAGGAGCGTGCCTGGTCCAAGAGCTTGCGTGATCCAAGAGCTTGCCTGGTCTAGGAGCTTGCTTGGTCCAGGAGCGTGCCTGGTCCAAAAGCTTGCCTGGTCCTGGACCGTGCCTGGTCCAAGAGCTTGCGTGGTCCAGGGGCGTGCCTGGTCCACGAGCTTGCCTAGTCCAGGAGCGTGCCTGGTCCAGGAGCGTGCTTAGTCCACGAACTTGCCTGGTCCAGGAGCGTGCCTTGTCTAGGAGCGTGCCTGGTCTAGGAGCTTGCCTGGTCCAGGAGCTTGCCTGGTCCAAGAGCTTGCCTGGTCCACGAGCCTGCCTGGTCCAAGAGCTTGCCTTGTCCAAGAGCGTGCCTGGTCCAAGAGCTTGCGTGGTCCAGGAGCTTGCCATGTCCAGGAGCTTGCCCTGTCCAGGAGTGTGCCTGGTCCACGAGCCTGCCTGGTCTAGGAGCTTGCTTGGTCCAGGAGCTTGCCTTGTCCAAGAGCTTGCTTAGTCAAGGAGCTTGCCTGGTCGAGGAGCTTGCGTGGTCCATGAGCTTGCCTGGTCCAGGAACTTGCCTGGTCTAGGAGCTTGCTTGGTCCAGGAGCTTGCCTGGTCCAGGAGCTTGCCTGGTCCAGGAGCGTGCCTGGTCCACGAACTTGCCTAGTCTAGGAGCTTGCCTGGTCTAGGAGCTTGCTTGGTCCGAGAGCTTGCCTGGTCCAAGAGCTTGTATGGTGCAGGAGCTTGCCTGGTCCTGGAGCTTGCGTGGTCCAGGAGCGTGCCTGGTCCACGAGTTTGCCTGGTCCAGGAGCTTGCCTGGTCCAAGACCTTGCATGGTCTAGGAGCTTGCCTGGTCCAGGAGCGTGCCTGGTCCAGTTGCTTGCCTGGTCGAGGAGCTTGCCTGGTCCAGTATCTTGCCTGGTCCAGGAGCGTGCGTGGTCCACGAGTTTGCCTGGTCCAGGAGCTTGCCTGGTCCATGAGCTTGCCTGGTCCATGACCTTGCCTAGTCCAGGAGCGTGCCTTGTCCAGGAGCTTGCCTTGTCCAGGAGCTTGCGTGGTCCAAGAGCCTACTTGGTCCAAGAGCTTGCCTGGTCCAGGTGCTTGCCTAATCCAGGAGCTTGCCTGGTCCAGGAGCTTGCTTGGTCCAGGAGCGTGCCTAGTCCAAAAGCTTGCCTGGTCCTAGAGCTTGCGTGGTCCAGGAGCTTTCCTGGTCCAGGAGCGTGCCTGGTCCATGAGCTTGCCTGGTCCAGGAGCGTGCCTGGTCCAGGAGCTTGCCTGGTCTAGGAGCTTGCCTGGTCCAAGAGCTTGCCTGGTCCACGAGCCTGCCAGGTCCAAGATCTTGCCTTGTCCAAGAGCGTGCCTGGTCTAAGAGCTTGTGTGGTCCAGGAGCTTGCCGGGTCCAGGAGCTTGCCCTGTCCAGGAGCGTGCCTGGTCCACAAGCCTTCCTGGTCTAGGAGCTTGCATGGTCCAGGAGCTTGCCTGGTCCAGGAGCTTGCCTGGTCCAGGAGCTTGCCTGGTCCACAAGCTTGCCTAGTCCAGGAACTTGCCTGGTCCAAGAGCTTGCCTGGCCCAGGAGCTTGCGTGGTCCAGGAGCTTGCCTAGTCCAGGAGCGTGCCTGGTCCACGAGCTTGCCTAGTCCAGGAGCTTGCCTCATCTAGGAGCTTGCCTCGTCAAACAGCTTGCCTGGTCCAAGAGCTTGTGTGGTCTAGGATCTTGCCTGGTCCAGGAGCGTGCCTGGTCCACGAGCTTGCCTAGTCCAGGAGCTTGCCTAGTCCAGGACCTTGCCCGGTCTAGGAGCTTGCCTGGTCTAGGAGCGTGCCTGGTCCAGGAGCTTGCCAGGTCCAGTTGCTTGCCTGGTCTAGGAGCTTGCCTGGTCCAGGAGCTTGCTTGGTCCAGGATCTTGCCTGGTCCAGGACCGTGCCTGGTCCACGAGTTTGCCTGGTCCATTAGCTTGCGTGGTCCATGAGCTTGCCTGGTACAAGAGCGTGCCAGGTCCACGAGCGTGCATGGTATAGGCGCTTGCGTGGTCCACGAGCTTGCCTAGTCCAGGAGCTTGCCTCATCCAGGAGCTTGCATGGTCTAGGAGCTTGCCTGGTCCAGGAGGTTGCCTGGTCCAGGAGCTCGCCTGGTCCAGGAGCGTGCCTGGTCCAGGAGCTTGCCTGGTCCAGGAGCTTGCTTGGTCCAAAAGCCTGCCTGGTCCAAGAGCTTGCCTGGTCGAGGAGCGTGCCTGGTCCAAGAGCTTGCCTCGTCCTGGAGCTTGCCTGGTCCAGGAACTTGCTTGGTCCAAAAGCGTGCCTGGTCCAAGAGCTTGCCTAGTCCAGGAGGGTGCCTGGTCCAAGAGCTTGCGTGGTCCAGGAGCTTGCCTGGTCCACGAGCTTGCCTGGTCCAGGAGCGTGCCTGGTCCATGAGCATGCCTGGTCCAAGAGCGTGCCTGGTCCAAGAGCGTGCTTGGTCCACGAGCGTTCCTGGTCCAGGAGCTTGCGTGGTCTTGGAGCTTGCCTTATCCAGGAGCTTGCCTGGTCCAAGAGCTTGCCTGGTCCAGGAGCCCGCCCGGTCCAATAGCTTGCCTGGTCCAGGAGCTTGCCTGGTCCACGAGTGTGCCTGGTCCAGGAGCTTGCCTAGTCCCAGAGCTTGCCTGGTCCGGGAGCTTGCCTGGTCCAGGACCTTGCCTGGTTCAGGAGCTTGCTTGGTCCAAAAGCTTGCCTGGTCCAATGGCTTGCCTGGTCCGGGAGCGTGCCTGGTCCAAGAGCTTGCGTGGTCCAGGAGCTTGCCTAGTCCAGGAGCTTGCCTGGACCAGGAGCTTACCTGGTCTAGGAGCATGCCTGGTCCAGGAGCTTGCCTGGTCCAGAAGCTTGCTTGGTCCAGAAGCATGCCTGCTCCAAAATCTTGCTTGGTCGAGTAGCGTGCCTGGTCCAAGAGCTTGCTTGGTCTAGGAGCTTGCCTTGTCCAAGAGCTTGCCTGGTCCAGGAGCGTGCCTGGTCCACGAGCGTGCCTGGTTCAGGAGCTTTCCTGGTCCAGGAGCTTGCCTGGTCCAGGAGCTTGCCTGGTCTAGGAGCGTGCCTGGTCCAAGAGCTTGCCTAGTCGAGGAGCGTGCGTGGTCCACGAGCGTGCCTGGTCCTGGAGCTTGCTTGGTCCAGGAGCTTGCCTGGTCCAGGAGCTTGCCTAGTCCAGGAGCTTGCCTAGTCTAGGAGCTTGCCTGGTCCAGGAGCTTGCTTGGTCCAGAAGCCTGCCTGGTCCAAGAGCTTGCCTGGTCCACGAGCATGCCTGTTCCAAGACCTTGTGTGGTCCAAGAGCTTGCCTGGTCCAGGAGCTTGCCTGGTCCAGGAGCTAGCCTGGTCCACGAACTTGTCTGGACCAGGAGCTTGCCTGGTCGAGAAGCTTGCCCGGTCCAGGAGCTTTCTTGGTCCAGAAGCTTGCTTGGTCCAAGAGCTTGCCTGGTCCAGGAGCGTGCGTGGTCCACAAGCTTGCTTGGTCCACGAGCTTGCCTAGTCCAGGAGCTTGCCTGGTCCACGATCGTGCCTGGTCCACGAGCGTGCCTGGTCCAAGAGCTTGCCTGGTCCAGGAGCTTGCCTGGTCCACGAGCTTGCCTGGTCCAGTAGCGTACCTGGTCCACGAGCCTGCCTAGTCTAAGAGCTTGCCTGGTCCAGGAGCGTGCCTGGTCCACATGCGTGCCTGATCCAGGAGCTTGCTTGGTCCAGGAGCTTGCCTGGTCCAGGAGTTTGGCGTTTCTAGGAGCGTGCCTGGTCTAGGAATGTGCCTGGTCCAGGAGCTTACTTGGTCCAGAAGCCTGCCTGGTCCAGGAGCGTGCCTAGTCCAAGATCTTGCCTGGTCCAGGAGCGTGCCTAGTCCAAGAGCTTGCCTGGTCTAGGAGCTTGCGTGGTCCAGGAGCGTGTTTGGTCCAGGGAATGCTTGGTCAAGGAGCTTGCCTGGTCCAGGAGCGTGCCTGGTCCACGAGTTTGCCTGGTTTAGGAGCTTGCCTGGTCCAGGAGTTTGCCTGGTCTAGGAGCTTGCCTGGTCCAGGAGCGTGCCTGGTCCATGAGCTTGCCTGGTCCAGGAGCTTGCGTGGTCCAAGAGCTTGCCTGGTCGAGGAGCTTGCCTTGTCCAAGAGCTTTCTTGGTCAAGGAGCTTGCCTGGTCCACGAGCTTTCCTGGTCCAGGAGCTTGCCTGGTCCAGGAGCTTGCATATTCCAGGAGCTTGCCTGGTCCAGGAGCTTGCCTGGTCCAAGAGCTTGCCTTATCCAGGAGCGTGCCTAGTCAAGGAGTGTGCCTAGTCCAAGAGCTTGCTTGGTCCAGAAGCCATCCTGGTCCCAGAGCTTGCCTAGTCCAGGAGCGTGCCTTGTCCAAGAGCTTGCCTCGTCAAGGAGCTTGCCTAGTCTAGGGGCTTGCCTAGTCCAGGAGCTTGCTTGGTCCAGGAGCTTGCCTGGTCGAGGAGCTTGTCTGATCGAGGAGCTTGCCTGGTTGACGAGCTTGCTTTGTCTGGAAGCCTGCCTGGTCCAAGAGCTTGCCTGGTCCAGGAGCGAGCCTGGTCCAAGAGCGTGCGTGGTCCATGAGCTTGCCTGGTCCAGGAGCTTTCCTGGTCCAAGAGCATGCCTGGTCAACGAGCTTGCCTGGTCCAGGAGCTTGCCTAGTCCAGGAGCTTGCATGGTCCTGGAGCTTGCTTGGTCCTAGAGCTTGCCTGGTCCAGGAGCTTGCCTGGTCCACGAGCATGCCTGGTCAACGAGCTTGCCTGGTCCAGGAGTTTGCCTGGTCCAGGAGCTTGCCTGGTCCAAGAGCTTGCCTAGTCCAGGAGCTTGCCTGGTCGAGGAGCTTGCTTGGTCCAGAAGCGTTCCTTGTCCAAGAGCTTGCCTGGTCCAAGAGCGTGACTGGTCCAGGAGCTTGCGTGTTCCATTAGCGTGTCTGGTCCATGAGCTTGCCTGGTCCACGAGCTTTCCTGGTCCAAGAGCTTGCCTGGTTCAGGAGCTTGCCTGGTCCCGGAGCTTGCATGTTCCTTGAGCTTGCTTGTTTAGGAGCTTGCCTAGTCTAAGAGCTTGCCTGGTTTAGGAGCTTGCCTGGTCAAGGAGCGTGCCTGGTCCAAGAGCTTGCCTGGTCCAAGAGCGTGCCTGGTCCACGAGCGTGCCTGGTCCACGAGCGAGCTTGGTCCACGAGCTTGCCTGGTCCAGGAGCGTGCCTGGTCCACGAGCGTGCCTGGTCGAGGACCTTGCCTGGTCCAGGAGGTTGCCTCGTCCATTAGCTTGTCTGGTCCAGGAGCTTGCTTGGTCCAGGAGCTTGCCTGGTCTAGGACCTCGCCTTGTCCAGGAGCGTGCCTGGTCCAGGAGTGTGCCTTATCCAGAAGCTTGCTTGGTCCAGAAGCCCGCCTAGTCCAAGAGCTTCCCTGGTCTAGGAGCATGCCTAGTCCAAGAGCTTGCTTGGTGTAGGAGCTTGCCTGGTCCATGAGCGTGTCTGGTGCTGGAGCTTGCTTGGTCTAGGAGCTTGCCTTGTCCAGGAGCTTGCCTGGTCCAGGAGCTTGCCTGGTCCACGAGCTTGCCTGGTCCAAGAGCTTGCGTGGTCCAAGAGCTTGCGTGGTCCAGGAGCTTGCCTTGTCCAGGAGCTTGCCTGGTCTAGGAGCTATCCTAGTCCAGGAGCTTGCCTGGTCAAGGAGCGTGCGTGGTCCACGAGTTTGCCTAGTCCAGAAGCTTGCCTGGTCCAAGAGCTTGCCTGGTCTAGGAGCTTGCATGGTCCAAGAGCGTGCCTAGTCCACGAGCTTGCCTGGTCCAGGAGCTACCCTGGTCCAGGAGCTTGCCTGGTCTAGGAGCTTGCGTGGTCTAGGATCTTGCCTTCTCCAGGAGCTTTCTTGGTCCGTTAGCTTGCCTGATTCAGGAGCTTGCCTGGTCCAAGAGCTTGCCTGGTCAAAGAGCTTGCCTGGTCCAGGAGCTTTCCTGGTCTAAGAGCTTGCCTGGTCCAGGAGCTTGCCTGGTCTAGGGGCTTGCATGTTCCAGGAGCTTGCCTGATCAAGGGGCTTGCCTAGTCCAAGAGCATTCCCGGTCCAGGAGCTTGCCTTGTCCAGGAGCGTGATTGGTCCACGAGCGAGTCTGGTCCGGGAGCTTGCCTGGTAAAGGAGCGTGCCTCGTCCACGAGCTTGCTTGATCCAGGAGCTTGCTTGGTCCAAGAGCTTGCCTAGTCTAGGAGCTTGCCTTGTCTAGGAACGTGCCTGGTCCTTGAGTGTGCCTGGTCCAGGAGCTTGCTTGGTCCAAAAGCCTGCCTGGTCCAAGAGCTTGCCTGGTCTAGGAGCGTACCTAGTCCAAGAGCTTGCCTGGTCTAGGAGCTTGCTTGGTCCATGAGCGTTTCGGTCCAGGAGCTTGCCTTGTCCAGGAGCTTGCCTGGTCCAGGAGCTTGCCTGGTCCAAGAGCTTGCCTGGTCCAAGAGCTTGCGTGGTCCGGGAGCTTGCCTGGTCCGGGAGCTTGCTTGGTCTAGGAGCTTGCCTGGTCCAGGAGCGTCACTGGTCCACGAGTTTGCCTGGTCCAGAAGCTTGCCTGGTCCAGGAACTTGCCTGGTCTAGGAGCTTGCATGGTCGAAGAGCGTGCCTAGTCCAGGAGCTTGCCTGGTCCAGGAGCTATCCTGGTCCAGGAGCTTGCTAGGTCTAGGAGCTTGCCTCGTCCAGGAGCTTGCCTGTTCCACGAGCTTTCTTGGTCCATTAGCTTGCCTGGTCCACGAGCTTGCCTGGTACAGGAGCGTGCCTACTCCACGACCTTGCCTGGTCCAAGAGCTTGCCTGGTCCAGGAGCTTGCCTGGTCCAGGAGCCTGCCTCGTCCAAGAGATTTCGTGGTCCTGGAGCGTGCGTGGTCCACGAGCGTGCCTGGTCCAGGAACTTGCCTTGTCGAGGAGCTTGCCTGGTCTATGAGCTTGCCTTGTCCAGGAGTGTGCGTGGTCCAGGAGTGTGCCTGGTCTAGGAGCTTGCTTGGTCCAGAAGCCTGCCTGGTCCAAGATCTTGCCTGGTCTAGTAGCGTGCCTAGACCAAGAGCTTGCCTGGTCTAGGAGCTTGCCTGGTCCATGAGCGTGCCTGGTCAAGGAGCTTGCCTGGTCCAGGAGCTTGCCTGGTCCAGGAGTCTGCCTGGTCGAGGAGCTTGCCGGGTCCATGAGCGTGCCTGGTCCAGGAGCTTGCCTGGTCCAAGAGCTAGACTGGTTTAGGAGCTTGCCTGGTCCAAGAGGTTGCTTGGCCCTGAAGCCTGCCTGGTTCAAGAGCTTGCCTGGTCCAGGAGCGTGCTTGGTCCAAGAGCTTGCATGGTCCAGGAGCTTGCGTATTCCAGGAGCTTTCCTGGTCCAGGAGCTTGCCTGGTCCAGGAGCTTGCCTGGTCCAGGAGCTTGCCTGGTCCAGGAGCTTGCCTAGTCCATGAGCTATCCTGGTCCAGGAGCTTGCCTTGTCCACGAGCTTGCCTGGTCCTAGAGCTTGCCTTGTCCAAGATCTTGCTTGGTCCAAGAGCGTGCCTGGTCCAAGAGCTTGCGTGGTCCTGAAGTTTGCCTCGTCCAGGAGCTTGCCTGGTCCAAGAGCTTGCCTGGTCCAGGAGCTTTCGTGGTCCAAGAGCTTGCCTGGTCCACCAGCTCGCCTCGTCCAGGAGCTTGCCTGTTCTAGGAGCGTGCCTGGTCCATGAGCTTGCCAGGTCGAGGAGCTTGCTTGATCCACGAGCTTTCCTGGTCGAGGAGCAATCTTGGTTTTAGAGCTTGCCTTGTCTAACAGCTTGCCTGGTCCAGGAGCTTGCATGTTCTAGGAGCTTGCCTGGTCAAGGAGCTTGCCTAGTCCAAGAGCTTGCCTGGTCCACGAGCGTGAGTGGTCCAAGAGCTCACTTGGGCCAAAAGCTTGCCTGCTCAATGAGCTTGCCTGGTCCAGGAGCTTGCCATATCCAGGAGCTTGCTTGGTCCAAGAGCATGCGTGGTCCAGGAGCTTGCCTGGTCTAGGAGCTTGCCTGGTCCAAGAGCTTGCCTGGTCTAGGAGCTTGCCTGGTCCAAGAGCTTGCCTGGTCTAGGAGCTTGCCTAGTCTAGGAGCTTGCGTGGTCTAGGAGCTTGCTTGGTCCAAGAGCTTGCCTAGTCCAAGAGTTTGCCTGGTCCAGGAGCTTGCCTGGTTGAAGAGCTTGCCTGGTCCAAGAGCTTGCCTGGTCGAAGAGCTTGCCTGGTCCAAGAGCTTGTCTGGTTTCGGAGCTTGCCTGGTCCACGAGCTTGCCTGGTCCAGGTGCTTGCCAGGTCCAGAAGCTTGCCTGGTGTAGCAGCTTGTCTGGTCCAAGAGCTTGCCTGGTCTAGGAGCGTGCCTGGTCCAAGAGCGTGCTTGGTCCAGGACCTTGCCTAGTCCAGGAGCTTGCCTGGTCCAGGATCTTGCGTGGTCTAGGAGAATGATTGGTCCAAGAGCTTGCCTGGTCCAGGAGCTTGCCTGGTCCAGGAGCTTGCCTGGTCTAGGAGCTTGCCTTGTCCTGGAGCTTGCATGGTCCAGGAGCGTGCCTGGTCGAGGAGCTTGCCTGGTCTAGAAGCTTGCCTAGTCCACAAGCTTGCCTGGTGAAGGAGCTTGCCTGGTCCTTGAGCTTGCTTGGTCCAGGAGAGTTCCTGGTCTAGGAGTGTTCCTGGTCCCAGAGCTTGCCTGGTCCAAGAGCTTGCATGGTCCAAGAGCTTGCCTGGTCCAAGAGCTTGCTTGGTCTAGGAGCTTGCCTGGTCCAAGAGCTTGCCTGGTCCAGGAGCTTTCCTGGTCTAAGAGCTTGCCTGGTCCAGGAGCTTGCCTGGTCTAGGGGCTTGCATGTTCCAGGAGCTTGCCTGATCCAGGGGCTTGCCTGGTCCAAGAGCATTCCTGGTCCAGGAGCTTGCCTAGTCCAGGAGCGTGATTGGTCCACGAGCGAGTCTGGTCCAGGAGCTTGCCTGGTAAAGGAGCGTGCCTCGTCCACGAGCTTGCTTGATCCAGGAACTTGCTTGGTCCAGGAGCTTGCCTAGTCTAGGAGCTTGCCTTGTCTAAGAACGTGCCTGGTCCTTGAGTGTGCCTGGTCCAGGAGCTTGCTTGGTCTAGAAGCCTGCCTGGTCCAAGAGCTTGCCTGGTCTAGGAGCGTGCCTAGTCCAAGAGCTTGCCTGGTCTAGGAGCTTGCTTGGTCCATGAGCGTTTCGGTCCAGGAGCTTGCCTTGTCCAGGAGCTTGCCTGGTCCAGGAGCTTGCCTGGTCCAGGAGCTAGCCTGGTCCAGGAACTTGTCTGGACCAGGAGCTTGCCTGGTCGAGGAGCTTGCCTGGTCCAGGAGCTTCCTTGGTCCAGAAGCTTGCTTGGTCCAAGAGCTTGCCTGGTCCAGGAGCGTGCCTGGTCCACAAGCTTGCTTGGTCCACGAGCTTGCCTGGTCCAGGAGCTTGCCTGGTCCAAGATCGTGCCTGGTCCACGAGCGTGCCTGGTCCAAGAGCTTGCCTGGTCCAGGAGCTTGCCTGGTCCACGAGCTTGCCTGGTCTAGGAGCGTACGTGGTCCACGAGCCTTCCTAGTCTAAGAGCTTGCCTGGTCCAGGAGCGTGCCTGGTCCACGTGCCTGCCTGATCCAGGAGCTTGCTTGGTCCAAGAGCTTGCCTGGTCCAGGAGTTTGCCGTGTCTAGGAGCGTGCCTGGTCTAGGAATGTGCCTGGTCCAGGAGCTTGCTTGGTCCAGAAGCCTGCCTGGTCCAGGAGCGTGCCTAGTCCAAGATCTTGCCTGGTCCAAGAGCGTGCCTAGTCCAAGAGCTTGCCTGGTCTAGGAGCTTGCCTGGTCCAGGAGCGTGCTTGGTCCAGGAGCTTGCTTGGTCAAGGAGCTTGCCTGGTCCAGGAGCGTTCCTGGTCCACGAGTTTGCCTGGTTTAGGAGCTTGCCTGGTCCAGGAGCTTGCGTGGTCCAAGAGCTTGCCTGGTCGAGAAGCTTGTCTTGTCCAGGAGCTTTCTTGGTCAAGGAGCTTGCCTGGTCCACGAGCTTTCCCGGTCTAGGAGCTTGCCTGGTCCAGGAGCTTGCATATTCCAGGAGCTTGCCTGGTCCAGGAGCTTGCCTGGTCCAAGAGCTTGCCTCATCCAGGAGCGTGCCTAGTCCAGGAGTGTGCCTGGTCCAGGAGCTTGCTTGGTCCAGAAGCCATCCTGGTCCAAGAGCTTGCCTGGTCCAGGAGCGTGCCTTGTCCAAGAGCTTGCCTCGTCAAGGAGCTTGCCTAGTCAAGGGGCTTGCCTAGTCCAGGAGCTTGCTTGGTCCAGGAGCTTGCCTTCTCGAGGAGCTTGTCTGGTCGAAGAGCTTGCCTGGTTGACGAGCTTGCTTTGTCTGGAAGCCTGCCTGGTCCAAGAGCTTGCCTGGTCCAGGAGCGAGCCTGGTCCAAGAGCTTGCGTGGTCCAGGAGCTTGCCTGGTCCAGGAGCTTGCCTGGTCCAGGAGCATGCCTGGTCAACGAGCTTGCCTGGTCCAGGAGCTTGCTTAGTCCAGGAGCTTGCATGGTCCTGGAGCTTGCTTGGTCCTAGAGCTTGCCTGGTCCAGGAGCTTGCCTGGTCCACGAGCATGCCTGGTCAACGAGCTTGCCTGGTCCAGGAGCTTGCCTGGTCCAGGAGCTTGCCTGGTCCAAGAGCTTGCCTAGTCCAGGAGCTTGCTTGGTCGAGAAGCTTGCTTGGTCCAGAAGCGTTCTTGGTCCAAGAGCTTGCCTGGTCCAAGAGCGTGACTGGTCCAGGAGCTTGCGTGTTCCATTAGCGTGTCTGGTCCATGAGCTTGCCTGGTCCACGAGCTTTCCTGGTCCAAGAGCTTGCCTAGTCCAGGAGCTTGCCTGATCACGGAGCTTGCATGTTCCATGAGCTTGCTTGTTTAGGAGCTTGCCTAGTCTAAGAGCTTGCCTGGTTTAGGAGCTTGCCTGGTCAAGGAGCATGCCTGGTCCAAGAGCTTGCCTGGTCCAAGAGCGTGCCTGGTCCACGAGCGTGCCTGGTCCACGAGCGAGCTTGGTCCACGAGCTTGCCTGGTCCAGGAGCGTGCGTGGTCCACGAGCGTGCCTGGTTGAGGACCTTGCCTGGTCCAGGAGGTCGCCTGGTCCATTAGCTTGTCTGGTCAAGGAGCTTGCTTGGTCCAGGAGCTTGCCTGGTCTAGGAGCTCGCCTTGTCTAGGAGCGTGCCTGGTCCAGGAGTGTGCCTTATCCAGAAGCTTGCTTGGTCCAGAAGCCCGCCTAGTCCAAGAGCTTGCCTGGTCTAGGAGCATGCCTAGTCCAAGAGCTTGCTTGGTGTAGGAGCTTGCCTGGTCCATGAGCGTGTCTGGTCCTGGAGCTTGCTTGGTCTAGGAGCTTGCCTTGTCTAGGAGCTTGCCTGGTCCAGGAACTTGCCTGGTCCACGAGCTTGCCTGGTCCAAGAGCTTGCGTGGTCCAAGAGCTTGCGTGGTCCAGGAGCTTGCCTTGTCCAGAAGCTTGCCTGGTCTAGGAGCTATCCTAGTCCAGGAGCTTGCCTGGTCAAGGAGCGTGCGTGGTCCACGAGTTTGCCTGGTCCAGAAGCTTGCCTGGTCCAAGAGCTTGCTTGGTCTAGGAGCTTGCATGGTCCAAGAGCGTGCCTAGTCCACGAGCTTGCCTGGTCCAGGAGCTACCCTGGTCCAGGAGCTTGCTTGGTCTAGGAGCTTGCGTGGTCTAGGAGCTTGCCTTCTCCAAGAGCTTTCTTGGTCCGTTAGCTTGCCTGATTCAGGAGCTTGCCTGGTCCAAGAGCTTGCCTGGTCCAAGAGCTTGCCTGGTCCAGGAGCTTTCCTGGTCTAAGAGCTTGCCTGGTCCAGGAGCTTGCCTGGTCTAGGGTCTTGCATGTTCCAGGAGCTTGCCTGATCCAGGGGCTTGCCTGGTCCAAGAGCATTCCTGGTCTAGGAGCTTGCCTTGTCCAGGAGCGTGATTGGTCCACGAGCGAGTCTGGTCCGGGAGCTTGCCTGGTAAAGGAGCGTGCCTCGTCCACGAGCTTGCTTGATCCAGGAGCTTGCTTGGTCCAGGAGCTTGCCTAGTCTAGGAGCTTGCCTTGTCTAGGAACGTGCCTGGTCCTTGAGTGTGCCTGGTCCAGGAGCTTGCTTGGTCCAGAAGCCTGCCTGGTCCAAGAGCTTGCCTGGTCTAGGAGCGTGCCTAGTCCAAGAGCTTGCCTGGTCTAGGAGCTTGCCTGGTCCAGGAGCTTGCCTTGGTCCATGAGCGTTTCGGTCCAGGAGCTTGCCTTGTCCAGGAGCTTGCCTGGTCCAGGAGCTTGCCTGGTCCAGGAGCTTGCGTGGTCCAAGAGCTTGCCTGGTCCAAGAGCTTGCTTGGTCTAGGAGCTTGCCTGGTCCAGGAGCGTGACTGGTCCACGAGTTTGCCTGATCAAGAAGCTTGCCTGGTCCAGGAACTTGCCTGGTCTAGGAGCTTGCATGGTCCAAGAGCGTGCCTAGTCCAGGAGCTTGTCTGGTCCAGGAGCTATCCTGGTCCAGGAGCTTGCTAGGTCTAGGAGCTTGCCTCGTTCAGGAGCTTGCCTGTTCCAGAAGCTTTCTTGGTCCGTTAGCTTGCCTGGTCCAGGAGCTTGCCTGGTCCAAGAGCGTGCTTGGTCCACGAGCTTGCCTGGTCCAAGAGCTTGCCTGGTCCAGGAGCTTGCCTGGTCCAGGAGCCTGCCTCGTCCAAGAGATTTCGTGGTCCTGGAGCGTGCGTTGTCCACGAGCGTGCCTGGTCCAGGAACTTGCCTTGTCGAGGAGCTTGCCTAGTCTATGAGCTTGCCTTGTCCAGGAGTGTGCGTGGTCCAGGAGCGTGCCTGGTCTAGGAGCTTGCTTGGTCCAGAAGCCTCCCTGGTCCAAGAGCTTGCCTGGTCTAGTAGTGTGCCTAGACCAAGAGCTTGCCTGGTCTAGGAGCTTGCCTGGTCCATGAGCGTGTCTGGTCAAGGAGCTTGCCTCGTCCAGGAGCTTGCCTGGTCCAGGAGCTTGCCTGGTCGAGGAGCTTGCCGGGTCCATGAGCGTGCCTAGTCCAGGAGCTTGCCTTGTCCAAGAGCTAGACTGGTTTAGGAGCTTGCCTGGTCCAAGAGGTTGCTTGGCCCAGAAGCCTGCCTGGTTCAAGAGCTTGCCTGGTCCAGGAGCGTGCTTGGTCCAAGAGCTTGCATGGTCCAGGAGCTTGCGTAGTCCAGGAGCTTGCCTGGTCCAGGAGCTTGCCTAGCCTAGGAGCTTGCCTGGTCCAAGAGCTTGCCTGGTCCAAGAGCTTGCGTGGTCCAGCAGCTTGCCTAGTCCAGGAGCTTGCCTGGTCTAGGAGCTTGCCTGGTCCAGGAGCTTGTCTGGTCCAGGAGCTTGCGTGGTCCATGAGCTATCGTGGTCCAGGAGCTTGCCTTGTCCACGAGCTTGCCTGGTCCTAGAGCTTGCCTTGTCCAAGATCTTGCTTGGTCCAAGAGCGTGCCTGGTCCAAGAGCTTGCCTGGTCCTGAAGTTTGCCTCGTCCAGGAGCTTGCCTGGTCCAAGAGCTTGCCTGGTCCAAGAGCTTGCCTGGTCCAAGAGCTTGCCTGGGCCAGAGGCTTGCCTGCTTAATGAGCTTGCCTGGTCCAGGAGCTTGCCATATCTAGGAGCTTGCTTGGTCCAAGAGCATGCGTGGTCCAGGAGCTTGCATGGTCTAGGAGCTCGCCTTGTCCAGGAGCGTGCCTGGTCCAGGAGTGTGCCTTATCCAGAAGCTTGCTTGGTCCAGAAGCCCGCCTAGTCCAAGAGCTTGCCTGGTCTAGGAGCATGCCTAGTCCAAGAGCTTGCTTGGTGTAGGAGCTTGCCTGGTCCATGAGCGTGTCTGGTGCTGGAGCTTGCTTGGTCTAGGAGCTTGCCTTGTCCAGGAGCTTGCCTGGTCCAGGAGCTTGCCTGGTCCACGAGCTTGCCTGGTCCAAGAGCTTGCGTGGTCCAAGAGCTTGCGTGGTCTAGGAGCTTGCCTTGTCCAGGAGCTTGCCTGGTCTAGGAGCTATCCTAGTCCAGGATCTTGCCTGGTCAAGGAGCGTGCGTGGTCCACGAGTTTGCCTAGTCCAGAAGCTTGCCTGGTCCAAGAGCTTGCTTGGTCTAGGAGCTTGCATGGTCCAAGAGCGTGCCTAGTCCACGAGCTTACCTGGTCCAGGATCTACCCTGGTCCAGGAGCTTGCCTGGTCTAGGAGCTTGCGTGGTCTAGGAGCTTGCCTTCTCCAGGAGCTTTCTTGGTCCGTTAGCTTGCCTGATTCAGGAGCTTGCCTGGTCCAAGAGCTTGCCTGGTCCAAAAGCTTGCCTGGTCCACGAGCTTTCCTGGTCTAAGAGCTTGCCTGGGACGAGGCAAACTTCAGGAAGAGGAAAGCTCTTGGACCAAGCAAGATCATGGACCAGGCAAGCTCTAGGACCAGGCAAGCTCCTGGACAAGGCAAGCTGCTGGACCAGGATAGCTCTTGGACCAGGCAAGCTCCTGGACCACGCAAGCTCCTGGACCAGGCAAGCTCCTGGACCAGGCACGCTCCTCGACCAGGCACGCTCCTGGACCAGGCAAGCTCCTGGACCAGGCACGCTCCTGGACCAGGCACGCTCGTGGACCAGGCACGCTCCCGGACTAGGCAAGCTCTTGGACGAGGCAGGCTTGTGGACCAAGCACGCTCCTGGACCAAGCAAGCTGCTGAACCAGGCAAGCTCGTGCACTAGGCAAACTCGTGGACCAGGCACGCTCATGGACCAGGCAAGCTCATGGACCAGGCAAGCTGCTGGACTTCGCAAGCTCCTGGACCAGGCAAGCTCCTGGACCAGGCAAGGTAACGGACCAAGAAAGCTCCTAGACAAGGCAAGCTCCTGGACAAGGCAAGCTCCTGGACAAGGCAAGCTCCTGGACCAGGCAAGCTCCTGGACAAGGCTAGCTCCGGGACCAGGCTCCCTCCTAGAAAATACAAGTTCCTGGACCAGGCAAGCTCCAGGACCAGGCAAGCTCCTGAACCAGGCAAGCTCCTGGACCAGGCAAGGTAACGGACCAAGAAAGCTCCTGGACAAGGCAAGCTCTTGGACCAAGCAAGCTCGTGGAGGCAAGCTTCTGGACCAGGCAAACTCTTGGACCAGACAAGCTCATGGAACAGGCACGCTCCTGGACCAGGCAAGCTCCTAGACCACACAAGCTCTTGGACTAGGCAAGCTCTTGGACCAGGCAAGCTCCTGGACCAGGCAAGCTCGTGGACCAGGCAAGCTACTGGACCAGGGAAGCTCGTGGACCAGGCAAGCTCCTGGACCAGGCAAGCTCCTGGACCAGGCAAGCTCTTGGACGAGGCAAGCTCCTGGACGAGGCAAGCTCGTGGACGAGGCAGGCTCGTTGACAAGGCAGGCTCGTGGACGAGGCAGGCTCGTGGACGAGGGAGGCTTGTGGACGAGGAAGGCTCCTGGACGTCCACGTCCACGTCCACGTCCATGTCCACGTCCACGTCCACGACCACGTCCACGTCCATGTCCACGTCCACGTCCGCGTCCACGTCCATGACCACGTCCACGTCCACGTCCATGTCCACGTCCACGTCCATGTCCACGTCCAAGTCCTCCACGTCCACGTCCATGTCCACGTCCTCGTCCACGTCTACGACCACGTCCACGTCCACGTCCACGTCCACATCCATCTCCACGTCCATGTCCACGTCCACGTCCACGTCCACGTCCACGTCCATGTCCATGTCCACGTCCACGTCCACGTCTACGTCCACGTCCATGTCCACGTCCATGTCCTCCACGTCCACGTCCACGTCCATGTCCACGTCCACGTCCACGTCCATGTCTACGTCCACGTCCATGCCACATCCACGTCCACGTCCATGTCCACGTCCACGTCCACGTCCACATCCACGTCCACGTCCACGTCCATGTCCACGTCCAAGTCCTCCACGTCCACATCCACGTCCATGTCCACGTCCACGTCCACGTCCACGTCCACGTTCACGTCTATGTCCCCACGTCCACGTCCACGTCCACGTCCATGTCCACGTCCATGTCCACGTCCACGTCCATGTCTACGTTCACGTCCATGTCCACGTCCACGTCCACGTCCATGTCCACGTCCACCTCCACGTCCACGTCCACGTCCACGTCCACGTCCATGTCCACGTCCACGTCTACGTCCACGTCCACGTCCACGTCCATCTCCACGTCCACGTCCACATCCACGTCCACGTCCACGTCCACGTCCAGGTCGATGTCCACGTCCACGTCCACGTCCACGTCCACGTCCACCTCCACGTCCACGTCCATGTCGACGTCCACGTTCACGTCCACGTCCATGTCCACGTCCACGTCCACGTCCACGTCCATGTCCACGTCCACGTCCACGTCCATGTCCACGTCCTCGTCCACCTCCATGTCCACGTCCACGTCCATGTCCACGTCCACGTCCACGTCCACGTTCATGTCCACGTCCACGTCCACGTCCATGTCCACGTCCACGTCCACGTCCACGTCCACGTCCATGTCCACGTCGACGTCCACGTCCACGTCCAGTCCACGTTCAAGTCCTCCACGTCCCAGTCCACGTCCACGTCCATGTCCACGTCCACGTCCACGACCACGTCCACGTCCACGTCCACGTCCATGTCCACGTCCACGTCCACGTCCACGTCCACCTCCACGTCCACGTCCATGTCGAGGTCCACGTCCACGTCCACGTCCCTGTCCACGTCCATGTCCATGTCCACGTCCACGTCCATGTCGACGTCCACGTCCACGTCCACGTCCCTGTCCACGTCCACGTCCATCTCCACGTCCACGTCCACATCCACGTCCACGTCCATGTCCACGTCCACGTACATGTCCACGTCCTCGTCCACGTCCATGTCCACGTCCATGTCCACCTCCATGTCCACGTCCACGTCCACGTCCATGTCCACGTCCATGTTACGTCCACGTTCATGTCCACGTCCACGTCCACGTCCATGTCCACGTCCACGTCCACGTCCACGTCCACGTCTATGTCCACGTCGACGTCCACGTCCACGTCCAGTCCACGTTCAAGTCCTCCACGTCCACGTCCACGTCCACGTCCATGTCCACGTCCACGTCCACGACCACGTCCACGTCCACGTCCATGTCCACGTCCACGTCCACGTCCACGTCCACCTCCACGTCTACGTCCATGTCGACGTCCACGTCCACGTCCCTGTCCACGTCCACGTCCATGTCCACGTCCACGTCCATGTCCACGTCCATGTCCACGTCCATATCCACGTCCACGTCCATGTCCACGTCCACGTCCATGTCCACGTCCACGTCAACGTCCACGTCCACGTCCACATCCATGTCCACGTCCACGTCCACGTCCACGTCCACGTCCATGTCCACGTCCAAGTCCTCCACATCCACGTCCACCTCCATGTCCACGTCCACGTCCACGTCCACGTCCATGTCCACGTCCATGTCCACGTCGACGTCCACGTCCACGTCCACGTCCACGTCCAGTCCACGTTCAAGTCCTCCACGTCCACGTCCACGTCCACGACCACGTCCACGTCCACGTCCACGTCCATGTCCACGTCCATGTCCACGTCGACGTCCACGTCCACGTCCACGTCCACGTCCAGTCCACGTTCAAGTCCTCCACGTCCACGTCCACGTCCACGACCACGTCCACGTCCACGTCCACGTCCATGTCCACGTCCATGTCCACGTCCACGTCCACGACCACGTCCACGTCCACGTCCACGTCCACGTCCACGTCCACGTCCATGTCCACGTCCACGTCCACGTCCACGTCCACGTCCACGTCCACGTCCATGTCCACGTCGACGTCCACGTCCACGTCCACGTCCACGTTCAAGTCCACGTCCACGTCCACGTCCACATCCACGTCCACGTCCACGTCCACGTCCACGTCCACGTCCACGACCACATACACGTCCACGTCCACGTCCACGACCACATCCACGTCCACGTCCACGTCCACGTCCATGTCCACGTCCACGTCCACGTCCCCGTCCACGTCCATGTCCACGTAAACGTCCACGTCCACGTCCCCGTCCACGTCGACGTCCACGTCTACGTCCACGTCCACGTCCACGTCCACGTCTACGTCTTTTCACGTCCACGTCCATGTCCACGTCCACGTCCACGTCCACAACCACGTCCACGTCCACGTCCATGTCCACGTCCATGTCCATGTCCACGTCCATGTCCATGTCCACGTCCATGTCCACGTCCACGTCCACGTCCATGTCCACGTCCACGTCCATGTCCACGTCAACGTCCACGTCCACGTCCCTGTCCACGTCCACATCCATGTCCACATCCACGTCCATGTCCACGTCCACGTCCACCTCCACGTCCAAGTCCACGACCATGTCCACGTCCACGTCCACGTCCACGTCCACGTCGATGTCCACGTCCACGTCCACGACCACGTCCACGTCCATGTCCACGTCCACGTCCATGTCCACGTCTACGTCCACGTCCACGTCGACGTCCATGTCCACGTCGACGTCCACGTCGACGTCCATGTCCACGTCCACGTCCAGGTCCACGTCCACGTCCACGTCCACGTCCACGACCACGTCCAGGTCCACGTCCACGTCCACGTCCAGGTCCACGTCCACGTCCATGTCCACGTCCACGTCCACGTCCACGTCCACGTCCATGTCCACGTCCACGTCCACGTCCACGTCCACGTCCACGACCACGTCCACGTCCACGTCCACGTCCATGTCCACGTCCATGTCCACGTTCATGTCCACGTCCACGTCCACGTTCACGTCCACGTCCATGTCCATGTCCACGTCCACATCCACGTCCACGTCCTCGTCCATGTCCACGTCCATGTCCACGTCCACGTCCACCTCCACGTCCACGTCCACGTCCAAGTCCACGTCCACATCCACGTCCACGTCCACGTCCATGTCCACGTCCACGTCCACTTCGACGTCCACGTCCACGTCCACGTCCATGTCCACGTCCACGTCTACGTCCACGTCCACGTCCACGTCCATGTCCACGTCCACGTCCACGTCCACGTCCACGTCCACGTCCATGTCCACGTCCACGTCCACGTCCACGTCCACGTCCACGTCCACGTCCACGTCCACGTCCACTTCGACGTCCACGTCCATGTCCACGTCGACGTCCACGTCCACGTCCACGTCCACGTTCAAGTCCACGTCCACGTCCACGTCCACATCCACGTCCAGGTCCACGTCCACGTCCACGTCCACGTCCACGACCACATACACGTCCACGTCCACGTCCACGACCACATCCACGTCCACGTCCACGTCCATGTCCACGTCCACGTCCACGTCCCCGTCCACGTCCATGTCCACGTAAACGTCCACGTCCACGTCCCCGTCCACGTCGACGTCCACGTCTACGTCCACGTCCACGTCCACGTCCACGTCTACGTCTTTTCACGTCCACGTCCATGTCCACGTCCACGTCCACGTCCACAACCACGTCCACGTCCACGTCCACGTCCATGTCCACGTCCATGTCCATGTCCACGTCCATGTCCATGTCCACGTCCATGTCCACGTCCACGTCCACGTCCATGTCCACGTCCACGTCCATGTCCACGTCAACGTCCACGTCCACGTCCCTGTCCACGTCCACATCCATGTCCACATCCACGTCCATGTCCACGTCCACGTCCACCTCCACGTCCAAGTCCACGACCATGTCCACGTCCACGTCCACGTCCACGTCCACGTCGATGTCCACGTCCACGTCCACGACCACGTCCACGTCCATGTCCACGTCCACGTCCATGTCCACGTCTACGTCCACGTCCACGTCGACGTCCATGTCCACGTCGACGTCCACGTCGACGTCCATGTCCACGTCCACGTCCAGGTCCACGTCCACGTCCACGTCCACGTCCACGACCACGTCCAGGTCCACGTCCACGTCCACGTCCAGGTCCACGTCCACGTCCATGTCCACGTCCACGTCCACGTCCACGTCCACGTCCATGTCCACGTCCACGTCCACGTCCATGTCCACGTCCACGACCACGTCCACGTCCACGTCCACGTCCATGTCCACGTCCATGTCCACGTTCATGTCCACGTCCACGTCCACGTTCACGTCCACGTCCATGTCCATGTCCACGTCCACATCCACGTCCACGTCCACGTCCATGTCCACGTCCATGTCCACGTCCACGTCCACCTCCACGTCCACGTCCACGTCCAAGTCCACGTCCACATCCACGTCCACGTCCACGTCCATGTCCACGTCCACGTCCACTTCGACGTCCACGTCCACGTCCACGTCCACGTCCATGTCCACGTCCACGTCTACGTCCACGTCCACGTCCACGTCCATGTCCACGTCCACGTCCACGTCCACGTCCACGTCCACGTCCATGTCCACGTCCACGTCCACGTCCACGTCCACGTCCACGTCCACGTCCACGTCCACGTCCACTTCGACGTCCACGTCCATGTCCACGTCCACGTCCACGTCTACGTCCACGTCCACGTCCACGTCTATGTCCACGTCCACGTCCACGTCCATGTCCACGTCCACGTCCACGTCCACGTCCACGTCCACGTCCACGTCCATGTCCACGTCCACGTCCACGTCCATGTCGACGTCCACGTCCACGTCCACGTCCACGTCCACGTCCACGTCCACATCCACGTCCACGTCCACGTCCACGTCCACTTCCACGTCCACGTCCACGTCCACTTCCACGTCCACGTCCACGTCCACGTCCACGTCCAGGTCCACGTCCACGTCCACGTCCACGTCCACGTCCACGTCCACGTCCAGGTCCACGTCCACGTCCACGTCCACGTCCACGTCCACGACCACGTCCACGTCCACGTCCACGTCCACGTCCAACGTCCACGTCCACGTCCCTGTCCACGTCCACGTCCACGTCCATGTCCACGTCCACGTCCACCTCCACGTCCACGTCCACGACCATGTCTACGTCCACGTCCACGTCCCAGTCCACGTCCACGTCAATGTCCACGTCCACGTCCACGTCCACGACCACGTCCACGTCGACGTCCACGTCCACGTCCACGTTCACGTCCACGTCCACGTCCAGGTCCACGACCACGACCTCGACCACGTCCACTTCCACGTCCACGTCCACGACCATGTCCACCTCCACGTCCACGTCCACGTCCACGTCTACGTCCATGTCCACGTCCACGTCCATTTCCACGTCCACGTCCCCCTCCACGTCCACGTCCATGTCCACGTCGACGTCCACGTCCACGTCCACGTCCATGTCCACGTCCACGTCCACGTCCACGTCCACGTCCATGTCCACGTCGACGTCCACGTCCACGTCCACGTCCATGTTCACGTCCACGTCCACGTCCACGTCCACGTCCACGTACACGTCCACGTCCACGTCCACGTCCACGTCCATGTCCACTTCGACGTCCACGTCCATGTCCACGTCGACGTCCACGTCCACGTCCACGTCCACGTTCAAGTCCACGTCCACGTCCACGTCCACATCCACGTCCAGGTCCACGTCCACGTCCACGTCCACGTCCACGACCACATACACGTCCACGTCCACGTCCACGACCACATCCACGTCCACGTCCACGTCCATGTCCACGTCCACGTCCACGTCCCCGTCCACGTCCATGTCCACGTAAACGTCCACGTCCACGTCCCCGTCCACGTCGACGTCCACGTCTACGTCCATGTCCACGTCCACGTCCACGTCTACGTCTTTTCACGTCCACGTCCATGTCCACGTCCACGTCCACGTCCACAACCACGTCCACGTCCACGTCCACGTCCATGTCCACGTCCATGTCCATGTCCACGTCCATGTCCATGTCCACGTCCATGTCCACGTCCACGTCCACGTCCATGTCCACGTCCACGTCCATGTCCACGTCAACGTCCACGTCCACGTCCCTGTCCACGTCCACATCCATGTCCACATCCACGTCCATGTCCACGTCCACGTCCACCTCCACGTCCAAGTCCACGACCATGTCCACGTCCACGTCCACGTCCACGTCCACGTCCACGTCGATGTCCACGTCCACGTCCACGACCACGTCCACGTCCATGTCCACGTCCACGTCCATGTCCACGTCTACGTCCACGTCCACGTCGACGTCCATGTCCACGTCGACGTCCACGTCGACGTCCATGTCCACGTCCACGTCCAGGTCCACGTCCACGTCCACGTCCACGTCCACGACCACGTCCAGGTCCACGTCCACGTCCACGTCCAGGTCCACGTCCACGTCCATGTCCACGTCCACGTCCACGTCCACGTCCACGTCCATGTCCACGTCCACGTCCACGTCCACATCAGCGTAGATGTCCACGTCCGCGGCCTCATCTACGACCACGTCCACGTCCACGTCCACGTCCATGTCCACGTCCATGTCCACGTTCATGTCCACGTCCACGTCCACGTTCACGTCCACGTCCATGTCCATGTCCACGTCCACATCCACGTCCACGTCCACGTCCATGTCCACGTCCATGTCCACGTCCACGTCCACCTCCACGTCCACGTCCACGTCCAAGTCCACGTCCACATCCACGTCCACGTCCACGTCCATGTCCACGTCCACGTCCACTTCGACGTCCACGTCCACGTCCACGTCCACGTCCATGTCCACGTCCACGTCTACGTCCACGTCCACGTCCACGTCCATGTCCACGTCCACGTCCACGTCCACGTCCATGTCCACGTCCACGTCCACGTCCACGTCCACGTCCACGTCCACGTCCACGTCCACGTCCACTTCGACGTCCACGTCCATGTCCACGTCCACGTCCACGTCTACGTCCACGTCCACGTCCACGTCTATGTCCACGTCCACGTCCATGTCCATGTCCACGTCCACGTCCACGTCCACGTCCACGTCCACGTCCATGTCCACGTCCACGTCCACGTCCATGTCGACGTCCACGTCCACGTCCACGTCCACGTCCACGTCCACGTCCACATCCACGTCCACGTCCACGTCCACGTCCACTTCCACGTCCACGTCCACGTCCACTTCCACGTCCACGTCCACGTCCACGTCCACGTCCAAGTCCACGTCCACGTCCACGTCCACGTCCACGTCCACGTCCACGTCCACGTCCAGGTCCACGTCCACGTCCACGTCCACGTCCACGTCCACGACCACGTCCACGTCCACGTCCACGTCCACGTCCAACGTCCACGTCCACGTCCCTGTCCACGTCCACGTCCACGTCCATGTCCACGTCCACGTCCACCTCCACGTCCACGTCCACGACCATGTCTACGTCCACGTCCACGTCCCAGTCCACGTCCACGTCAATGTCCACGTCCACGTCCACGTCCACGACCACGTCCACGTCGACGTCCACGTCCACGTCCACGTTCACGTCCACGTCCACGTCCAGGTCCACGACCACGACCTCGACCACGTCCACTTCCACGTCCACGTCCACGACCATGTCCACCTCCACGTCCACGTCCACGTCCACGTCTACGTCCATGTCCACGTCCACGTCCATTTCCACGTCCACGTCCCCCTCCACGTCCACGTCTACGTCCACGTCCACGGCCATGTCCACGTCGATGTCCACATCCACGTCCACGTCCATGTTCACGTCCACGTCCACGTCCACGTCCACGTCCACGTCCACGTCTACGTCCATGTCCACGTCCACGTCCATTTCCACGTCCACGTCCCCCTCCACGTCCACGTCTACGTCCACGTCCACGGCCATGTCCACGTCGATGTCCACATCCACGTCCACGTCCATGTTCACGTCCACGTCCACGTCCACGTCCACGTCCACGTACACGTCCACGTCCACGTCCACGTCCACGTCCATGTCCACGTCCACGTCCACGTCCACGTCCACGTCCACGTCCACGTCCATGTCCATGTCCACGTCCACGTCCACGTCCACGTCCACGTCCACGTCCACGTCCACGTCCACGTCCATGTCCACGTCCACGTCCACGTCCACGTCCATGTCCACGTCCACGTCCACGTCCACGTCCACGACCACGTCCACGTCCATGTCCACGTCCACGTCCACGTCCACGTCCACGTCCACGTCCACGTCCACGTCCACGTCCACGTCCACGTCCACGACCACGTCCACGTCCACGTCCACGTCCACGTCCACGTCCACGTCCACATCCACGTCCACGTCCACGTCCACGTCCACGACCACGTCCACGTCCACGTCCACGACCACGTCCACGTCCACGTCCACTTCCACGTCCACGACCACGTCCACGTCCACGTCCACGTCCACGTCCACGTCCACGTCCATGTCCACGTCCACGTCCAGGTCCACGTCCACGTCCACGTCCACGTCCACATCTACGTCCACGTCCACGTCCACGTCCACGTCCACGTCCACGTCCACGTCCACGACCACGTCCACGTCCACGTCCACGACCACGTCCACGTCCACGTCCACGTCCACGTCCACGACCACGTCCACGTCCACGTCCACGTCCACGTCCACGTCCACGTCCATGTCCACGTCCAGGTCCACGTCCACGTCTACGTCCACGTCCACGTCCACGTCCACGTCCACGTCCACGTCCACGTCCACGTCCACGTCCACGTCCACGTCCATATCCACGTCCATATCCACGTCCACGTCCACGTCCACGTCCACGTCCACGACCACGTCCACGTCCACGTCCACGTCCACGTCCACGTCCATGTCCACGTCCACGTCCACGTCCACGTCCACGTCCACGTCCACGTCCATGTCCACGTCCATGTCCACGTCCACGTCCACGTCCCTGTCCACGTCCACGTCCATGTCCACGTCCACGTCCATGTCCACGTCCACGTCCACCTCCACGTCCACGTCCATGTCGACGTCCACGTCCACGTCCACGTCCACGTCCACGTCCACGTCCACGTCCACGTCCATGTCCACGTCCACGTCCACGTCCACTTCCACGTCCACGTCCATGTCCACGTCCACGTCCACGTCCACGTCCACGTCCACGTCCATGTCCACGACCATGTCCACGTCCACGTCCACGTCCACTTCCACGACCATGTCCACGTCAACGTCCACGTCCACGTCCACGTCCACGACCACGTCCACGTCCACGTCCACGTCCACGTCCATGTCCACGTCCACGTCCACGTCCACGTCCACGTCCACGTCCACGTCCACGTCCACGTCCACGTCCATGTCCATGTCCACGTCCATGTCCACGTCCACGTCCACGTCCACGTCCAGGTCCACGTCCACATCCACGTCCACGTCCACTTCCATGTCCACGTCCATGTCCACGTCCACGTCCACGTCCACGTCTGTCCACGTCCACGTCCACGTCCACGACCACGTCCACGTCGACGTCTACGTCCACGTCCACGTCCACGTCCACGTCCATGTCCACGACCACGAACACGACCACGTCCACTTCCACGTCCACGTCCACGTCCACGACCATGTCCACGTCCACATCCACGTCCACGTCCACGTCCACGTCCATGTCCAAATCCACGTCCACGTCCACGTCCACGTCCACGTCCACGTCCATGTCCATGTCCACGTCCACGTCCACGTCCACGTCCACGTCCACGTCCACGACCACGTCCACGTCCACGTCCACGTCCATGTCCACGTCCATGTCCACGTCCACGTCCACGTCCACGTCCACGTCCACGTCCACGTCCATGTCCACGTCCACGTCCATATCCACGTCCACGTCCATGTCCACGTCCACGTCCACGTCCATGTCCACGTCCACGTCCACGTCCACGTCCACGTCCATGTCCACGTCCATGTCCACGTCCACGTCCACTTCCATGTCCATGTCCATGTCCACGTCCACGTCGACGACCACGTCCACGTCCATGTCCACGTCCACGTCCACGTCCACGTCCACGTCGACGACCACGTCCACGTCCACGTCCATGTCCACGTCCACTTCCACGTCCACGTCCACGTCCACGTCCACGTCCACGTCCATGTCCACGTCCACGTCCATGTCCACGTCCACGTCCACGTCCACGTTAACGTCCACGTCCAGGTCCACGTCCACGTCCACGTCCACGTCCACGTCCACGTCCACGTCCACGTCCACGTCCATGACCACGTCCACGTCCACGTCCACGTCCACGTCCACGTCCATGTCCACGTCCACGTCCACGTCCACTTCCATGTCCACGTCCATGTCCACGTCCACGTCCACGTCCACCTCCACGTCCACCTCCACGACCGCGTCCACGTCCATGTCCACGTCCATGTCCACGTCCACGTCCACGTCCACGTCCACGTCCATGTCCACGTCCACGTCCACGTCCACGTCCACGTCCACCTCCACGTCCACGTCCATGTCCACGTCCACGTCCATGTCCATGTCCACGTCCACGTCCACGTCCACGTCCACGTCCACGTCCACGTCCACGTCCACGTCCACGTCCACGTCCACGTCCACGTCCACGTCCACGTCCATGTCCACGTCCACGTCCACGTCCACGTCCACGTCCACGTCCACGTCCACGACCACGTCCACGTCCACGTCCACGACCACGTCCACGTCCACGTCCACGTCCACGTCCACGACCACGACCACGTCCACGACCACGTCCACGTCCACGTCCACGTCCACGTCCACGTCCACGTCCACGACCACGTCCACGTCCACGTCCACGTCCACGTCCACGTCCACGACCACGTCCACGTCCACGTCCACGTCCACGTCCACGTCCACGTCCACGTCCACGTCCACGTCCACGTCCATGTCCATGTCCATGTCCACGTCCATGTCCACGTCCACGTCCATGTCCACGTCCACGTCCACATCCACTTCCACGTCCATGTCCATGTCCACGTCCACGTCCACGTCTACGTCCATGTCCACGTCCATGTCCATGTCCACGTCCACGTCCACGTCCACGTCCACGTCCACTTCCACGTCCATGTCCATGTCCACGTCCACGTCCACGTCCACGTCCACGTCCACGTCCACTTCCACGTCCATGTCCATGTCCACGTCCACGTCCACGTCTACGTCCAGGTCCACGTCCATGTCCATGTCCACGTCCACGTCCACGTCCACGTCCACGTCCACGACCACGTCCACGTCGACGTCCACGTCCACGACCACGTCCACGTCCACGTCCACGTCCACGACCACGTCCACGTCCACGTCCACGTCCACGTCCATGTCTATGTCCACGTCCACGTCTATGTCCACGTCCATGTCCATGTCCACGTCCACGTCCACGTCCACGACCACGTCCACGTCCACGTCCATGTCCATGTCCACGTCCATGTCTACGTCCACGTCCATGTCCACTTCCATGTCCACGTCCATGTCCACGTCCACGTCCACGTCCACGTCCACGTCTACGTCCACGTTCACGTCCACGTCCACGACCACGTCCACGTCGACTTCCACGTCCACGTCCACGTTCACGTCCACGTCCACGACCACGTCCACGTCGACTTCCACGTCCACGTCCACGACCATGTCCACGTCCACGTCCACGTCCACGTCCATGTCCACGTCCACGTCCACGTCCACGTCCATGTCCACGTCCACATCCACGTCCACGTCCACGTCCACATCCACGTCCACATCCACGTCCACGTCGACGTCCACGTCGACGACCACGTCCACGTCCACGTCCACGTCCATGTCCACGTCCAGGTCCACGTCCACGTCCACGTCAACGTCCATATCCACGTCCACGTCCATGTCCACGTCGACGTCCACATCGACGTCCATGTCCACGTCAATGTCCACGTCCACGTCCACGACCACGTCCACGTCCACGACCACGTCCACGTCCATGTCCATGTCCACGTCCACGTCCACGTCCACGTCCACGTCCATGTCCACGTCCACGTCCACGTCCACTTCCACGTCCATGTCCATGTCCATGTCCACGTCCATGTCCACGTCCACGTCCACGTCCACTTCCACGTCCATGTCCATGTCCACGTCCACGTCCACGTCTACGTCCATGTCCACGTCCATGTCCATGTCCACGTCCACGTCCACGTCCACGTCCACGACCACGTCCACGTCGACGTCCACGTCCACGACCACGTCCACGTCCACGTCCACGTCCACGACCACGTCCACGTCCACGTCCACGTCCACGTCCATGTCTATGTCCACGTCCACGTCTATGTCCACGTCCATGTCCATGTCCACGTCCACGTCCACGTCCACGACCACGTCCACGTCCACGTCCATGTCCATGTCCACGTCCATGTCTACGTCCACGTCCATGTCCACTTCCATGTCCACGTCCATGTCCACGTCCACGTCCACGTCCACGTCCACGTCTACGTCCACGTTCACGTCCACGTCCACGACCACGTCCACGTCGACTTCCACGTCCACGTCCACGTTCACGTCCACGTCCACGACCACGTCCACGTCGACTTCCACGTCCACGTCCTCGACCATGTCCACGTCCACGTCCACGTCCACGTCCATGTCCATGTCCACGTCCACGTCCACGTCCACGTCCATGTCCACGTCCACATCCACGTCCACGTCCACGTCCACATCCACGTCCACATCCACGTCCACGTCGACGTCCACGTCGATGTCCACGTCCACGTCCACGTCCACGTCCATGTCCACGTCCAGGTCCACGTCCACGTCCACGTCAACATCCACATCCACGTCCACGTCCATGTCCACGTCGACGTCCACGTCGACGTCCATGTCCACGTCCATGTCCACGTCCACGTCCACGACCACGTCCACGTCCACGACCACGTCCACGTCCATGTCCATGTCCACGTCCACGTCCACGTCCACGTCCACGTCCATGTCCACGTCCACGTCCATGTCGACGTCCACGTCCACGACCACGTCCCTGTCCACGTCCACGTCCACGTCCATGTCCATGTCGACGTCCACGTCCACGTCCACGTCCACGTCCACGTCCATGTCCACGTCCACGTCCACGTCCATGTCCACGTCGACGTCGACGTCCACGTCCACGTCCACGTCCACGTCCACGTCGACGTCCACGTCCACGTCCAGGTCCACGTCCACGTCCACGTCCACGTCCACGTCCACGTCCACGTCCACGACCACGTCCACGTCCACGTCCACGACCACGTCCACGTCCACGTCCACGTCCACATCCACGTCCACGTCCACGTCCACGTCCACGTCCTCGACCACGACCACGTCCACGACCACGTCCACGTCCACGTCCACGTCCACGTCCACGTCCACGTCCACGTCCGCGTCCACGTCCGCGTCCACGTTCACGTCCACGTCCGCGTCCACGTCCACGTCCACGTCCACGTCCACGTCCACGTCCACGTCCACGTCCGCGTCCGCGTCCACGTCCACGTCCACGTCCACGTCCACGTCCACGTCCACGTCCACGTCCACGTCCACGTCCAGGTCCACGTCCACGTCCAGGTCCACGTCCACGTCCACGTCCACGTCCACGACCACGTCCACGTCCACGTCCACGTCCACGTCCATGTCCATGTCCACGTCCATGTCCACGTCCACGTCCACGTCCATGTCCACGTCCACGTCCACGTCCACGTCCATGTCCACGTCCACGTCCACGTCCACTTCCACGTCCATGTCCATGTCCACGTCCACGTCCACGTCCACGTCCATGTCCACATCCATGTCCATGTCCACGTCCACGTCCACGTCCACGTCCACGTCCACGACCACGTCCACGTCCACGACCACGTCCATGTCCACGTCCACGTCCACGACGACGTCCACGTCCACGTCCACGTCCACGTCCATGTCTATGTCCACGTCCACGTCTATGTCCACGTCCATGTCCATGTCCACGTCCACGTCCACGTCCACGACCACGTCCACGTCCACGTCCATGTCCATGTCCACGTCCATGTCTACGTCCACGTCCATGTCCACTTCCATGTCCACGTCCATGTCCACGTCCACGTCCACGTCCACGTCCACGTCCACGTCTACGTCCACGTTCACGTCCACGTCCACGACCACGTCCACGTCGACTTCCACGTCCACGTCCACGTTCACGTCCACGTCCACGACCACGTCCACGTCGACTTCCACGTCCACGTCCACGACCATGTCCACGTCCACGTCCACGTCCACGTCCATGTCCACGTCCACGTCCACGTCCACGTCCACGTCCATGTCCACGTCCACATCCACGTCCACGTCCACGTCCACATCCACGTCCACATCCACGTCCACGTCGACGTCCACGTCGACGTCCACGTCCACGTCCACGTCCACGTCCATGTCCACGTCCAGGTCCACGTCCACGTCCACGTCAACGTCCACATCCACGTCCACGTCCATGTCCACGTCCACGTCCATGTCCACGTCCATGTCCACATCCACGTCCACGTCCATGTCCACGTCCACGTCCACGACCACGTCCACGTCCACGACCACGTCCACGTCCATGTCCATGTCCACGTCCACGTCCACGTCCACGTCCATGTCCACGTCCACGTCCATGTCGACGTCCACGTCCACGACCACGTCCCTGTCCACGTCCACGTCCACGTCCATGTCCATGTCGACGTCCACGTCCACGTCCACGTCCATGTCCACGTCCACGTCCATGTCGACGTCCACGTCCAAGTCCACGTCCCTGTCCACGTCCACGTCCATGTCCACGTCCACGTCCACGTCCATGTCCATGTCCATGTCGACGTCCACGTCCACGTCCACGTCCACGTCCACGTCCACGTCCATGTCCACGTCCACGTCGACGTCCACGTCCATGTCCATGTCCACGTCCATGTCTACGTCCACGTCCATGTCCACTTCCATGTCCACCTCTATGTCCACGTCCACGTCCACGTCCACGACCACGTCGACGTCCACGTCCACGTCCACGTCCACGTCCACGTCCACGTCCATGTCCACGTCCACGTCCACGTCCACGTCCACGTCCATGTCCACGTCCACGTCCACGTCCACGTCCACGTCCACGTCCACGTCCACGTCCACGTCCATGTCCACGTCCACGTCCACGTCCACGACCACGTCCACGTCCACGTCCACGTCCACGTCCATGTCCATGTCCACGTCCACGTCCACGTCCACATCCACGTCCATGTCCACGTCCACGTCCACGTCCACATCCACGTCCATGTCCACGTCCACGTCCAGGTCCATGTCCACGTCCACGTCCACGTCCACGTCCACGTCCACGTCCTCGTCCACGTCCACCTCCACGTCCACGTCCATGTCCACGTCCACGTCCACGTCCACGTCCACGTCCACGTCCACGTCCATGTCCACGTCCACGTCCACGTCCACGTCCATGTCCACGTCCACGTCCATGTCCACGTCCACGTCCATGTCCACGTCCACGTCCACGTCCACGTCTATGTCCACGTCCACGTCCACGTCCACGTCCACGTCCACGTCCACGACCACGTCCACGTCCACGACCACGTCCACGTCCACGTCCATGACCACGTCCACGTCCACGACCACGTCCACGTCCACGTCCACGTCCACGTCTATGTCCACGTCCACGTCCACGTCCACGTCCACGTCCACGTCCACGACCACGTCCACGTCCACGTCCACGTCCACGTCCACATCTACGTCCACGTCCACGTCCACGACCACGTCCACGTCGACGTCCACGTCCACGTCCACGTCCATGTCCACATCCACGTCCATGTCTACGACCACAACCACGACCACGTCCACTTCCACGTCCACGTCCACGACCATGTCCACGTCCACGTCCACGTCCACGTCCACGTCCATGTCCACCTCCACGTCCACGTCCACGTCCACGTCCACGTCCACGACCATGTCCACGTCCATGTCCACGTCCACGTCCACGACCACGTCCACGACCATGTCCACGTCAACGTCCACGTCCACATCCATGTCCACGTCCACGTCCATTTCCACGTCCACGTCCACGTCCACGTCCACGTCAACGTCCATGTCCACGTCCACGTCCACGTCCACGTCCAGGTCCACATCCACGTCCACGTCCACGACCACGTCCACGTCCACGTCTACGTCCACGTCCACGTCCACGTCCATGTCCATGGCCACGTCCATATCCACGTCCACGTCCACGTCCATGTCCACGTCCACGTCCACGTCCACGTCCACGTCCACTTCCATGTCCACGTCCATGTCCACGTCCACGTCCACGTCCACGTCCACGTCCAGGCCCACGTCCACGTCCACGTCCACGTCCACGTCCATGTCCACGTCCACGTCCACGTCCACGACCACGTCCACGTCCACGTCCACGACCACGTCCACGTCGACGTCCACGTCCATGTCCATATCCACGTCCATGTCCACGTCCACGTCCACGTCCACTTCCATGTCCACGTCCATGTCCACGTCCACGTCCACGTCCACGTGCACGTCCACGACCACGTCCACGTCGACGTCCACGTCCACGTCCACGTCCACGTCCATGTCCACGACCATGACCACGACCACGTCCACTTCCACGTCCACGTCCACGACCATGTCCACGTCCACGTCCACGTCTACGTCCATGTCCACATCCACGTCCACGTCCACGTCCACGTCCACGACCATGTCCACGTCCATGTCCACGTCCACGTCCAGGTCCACGTCCACGACCATGTCCACGTCAACGTCCACGTGCACGTCCATGTCCACGTCCACGTCCATTTCCACGTCCACGTCCACGTCCACGTCCACGTCCACGTCCATATCCACGTCCACGTCCACGTCCACGTCCACGTCCATGTCCACGTCCACGTCCACGTCCACGTCCACGTCCACGTCCACGTCCACGACCACGTCCACGTCCACGTCCATGTCCACGTCCACGTCCACGTCTACGTCCATGTCCACGTCCACGTCCACGTCCACGTCCACATCCACGTCCACGTCCACGTCCACGTCCACGTCCACGTCCACGTCCATGTCCACGTCCACGTCCACGTCCACGTCCATGTCCACGTCCACGTCCACGACCACGTCCACGTCCACGTCCACGTCCACGTCCACGACCACGTCCACGTCCACGTCCACGTCCATGTCCACGTACACGTCCACGTCCACGTCCACGTCCACGTCCATGTCCACGTCCATGTCCATGTCCACGTCCATGTCCACGTCCACGTCCACGTCCATGTCCATGTCCACGTCCACGTCCACATCTACGTCCATGTCCATGTCCACGTCCACGTCCACGTCCATGTCCATGTCCACATCCACGTCCACGTCCACGTCCACGTCCACGTCCACGTCCATGTCCACGTCCACGTCCACGTCCACGTCCATGTCCACGTCCACGTCCACGTCCATGTCCATGTCCACGTCCACGTCCACGTCCATGTCCAAGTCCACGTCCATGTCCACGTCCACGTCCACGTCCACGTCCACGTCTATGTCCACGTCCACGTCCACGTCCACGTCCACGTCCACGTCCACGACCACGTCCACGTCCACGTCCACGTCCACGTCCACGACCACGTCCACGTCCACGTCCACGACCACGTCCACGTCCACGTCCACGTCCACGTCCACGACCACGTCCACGTCCATGTCCATGTCCACGTCCACGACCACGACCACGTCCATGTCCACGACCACGTCCAAGGCAAGGTCCTGGACCAGGAATGCTCGTGGAACAGGCAAGCTGCTGGACCAGGCAAGCTCCTGGACCAGGAAAGCTCCTGGACCAGGATAGCTCCTGGACTAGGCAAGCTCCTGGACCAGGCACGCTCCTGGACCATGCAAGCTCCTAGACCAGGCAAGTTCCTGGACGAGGCAAGCTTCTGGACCAGGCAAACTCGTGGACCAGGCACGCTTATGGACCAAGCAAGCTCCTGGACAAGGCAAGCTCCTAGACCAGGCAAGCTCTTGGACCAAGCAAGCTCCTCGACCACGCAAGCTCTTGGACCAGGCAAGCTCTTGGACCAGGCAACCTCCTCGACCACACAAGCTCCTGGATCACGCAAGCTCTTGGACCAGGCACGCTCCTGGACCAGGCAAGCTCTCGGACCAGGCAGGCTTCTGGACCAAGCAAGCTATTGGACCACGCAAGCTCCTGGACCAGGCAAACTCCTGGACCAAGCACGCTCGTGGACCGTGCACGCTCCTGGATTAGGCAAGCTCTTGGACCAGGCAGGCTCGTGGACCAGGCAAGCTCCTGGACCAGGCAAGCACCTGGACCAGGCAAGCTCCTTGACCACGCAAGCTCCTGGACCAGGCACGCTTGTGGACCATGCACGCTCTTGGACTAGGCAAGCTCTTGGACCACGCACGCTCCTGGAACAGGCAAGCTCTTGGACCAGTCAATCTCCTGGACCACGCAAGCTCCTGGACCAGGATAGCTCCTGGACCAGGCAAGCTCTTGGACTATGCACGCTCCTGGACCATGCAAGCTTTTAGACCAGGCAAGCTCCTGGACCAGGCAAGCTTCTGGACCAGGCAAACTCGTGGACCAGGCACGAACCTGGACCAGGCAAGCTCATGGACCAGGCAAGCTCGTAGACCAGGCAAGCTCCTGACCAGGCAAGCTCCTTGACCAGGCAAGCTCCTGGACTAGGCAAGCTCCTTGACTAGGCAAGCTCCTGGACCAGGCAAGTCATGGACCACGCAAACTCGTTGACCAGGCACGCTCGTGGACCAGGCAAGCTCCTGGACCAGGCATGCTCCTAGACCAGGTAAGCTCTCGGACCACCCAAGCTCTTGGACCAGGCAAGCTCCTAGACCAGGCAAGCTCTTGGACCAGGCAAGCTCCTAGACCAGGCAAGCTCTTGGACCAGGCAAGCTCCTGGACCACGCAAGCTCTTGGACCAGGCAAGCCCTTGGACCAGGCAAGCTCCTGGACCAGGCACGCTCGTGGAAAAGGCAAACTCCTGGACCAGGCACGCTCCTCGACCAAGCAAGCTCCTGGACCATGCGAGCTCCAAGACCAGGCAAGCTCCTGGAGCACGCAAGCTCTTGGACCTCGCAAGCTCTTGGACCAGGCAAGCTCTTGGACGAGGCAAGCTCCTCGACCAGGCAAGCTCATGGACCAGGCAAGCTCTTAGACCATGCAAGCTCCTGGACTACGTAAGCTCTCAGACCAGGCACGCTCGTGGACCATGCACGCTCCTGAACCAGGCAAGCTCTTAGACCAGGCAGGCTCGTGGACCAGGCAAGCTCTTGCACCAAGCAAGCTCCTGGACTAGGCAAGCTCCTTGACCAGGCATGCTCCTGAACCAGGCAAGCTTTTGGACCAGGCACGCTCGTGGACCATGCACGCTCCTGGACCAGGCAAGCTCTTGGACCACACAAGCTCCTTGACCAGGTAAGCTCCTGGACCACACAAGCTCCTTGACCAGGTAAGCTCCTGGACCAGGCACGCTTGTGGACCATGCACACTCTTGGACTAGGCAAGCTCTTGGACCAGGCACGCTCTTGGAACAGTCAAGCTCTTGGACCAGGCAATCTCCTGGACCAGGTAAGCTCCTAGACCAGGATAGCTCCTGGACCAGGCAAGCTCTTCGACCAGGCACGCTCCTGGACCATGCAAGCTCGTAGACGAGGCAAGCTCCTGGACCAGGCAAGCTTCTGGACCAAGCAAACTCGTGGACCAGGCACGAACCTGGACCTGACAAGCTCCTGGACCTGGCAAGCTCCGAGACCAGGCAAGCTCCTGAACTAGGCAAGCTCCTGGACCAGGCAAGCTCCTGGACCAGGCAAGCTCCTTGACTAGGCAAGCTCCTGGACCAGGCAAGTTCATGGACCAGGCAAGCTCTTGGACCAGGCACGCTCCTCGAACAGGCAAGCTCCTGGACCAGGCAAGCTCTTGGACCAGGTAAGCTCCTGGACCAGGATAGCTCCTGGACCAGGCAAGCTCCTGGACCAAGAACGCTCCTGGACCATGCAAGCTCCTTGACCAGGCAAGCTTCTGGACCACGCAAACTCCTAGACCAGGCACGCTTTAGGACCAGGCAAGCTCCTGGACCAGGCAAGATCCTAGACCAGGCTAGCTCCTGGACCACCCAAGCTCTTTGACCATGCAAGCTCCTAGACCAGGCAAGCTCCTGGACCAGGCAAGCTCCTAGACCAGGCAAGCTCTTGGACCACGCAAGCTCTTGGACCAGGCAAGCTCCTGGACCACGCAAGCTCCTGGACCAGGCAAGCTCACGGACCAAGAAAGCTCCAAGACAAGGCAAGCTCCTGGACCAGGCACGCTCGTGGAAAAGGCAAGCTCTTGGACCAGGCACGCTCCTCGACCAGGCAAGCTCCTGGACTAGGTGAGCTCCTATACCAGGCAAGCTCCTTGACCAGGCAAGCTCTTGGACCTCGCAAGCTCTAGGACCAGGCAAGCTCTTGGACGAGGCAAGCTCGTGGACCAGGCAAGCTCCTGGACCAGGCAAGCTCTTGGACCATGCAAGCTCCTCGACTACGCAAGCTCTCGGACCAGGCACGCTCCTCGACCAAGCAAGCTCTTGGACCAGGCAAGGTCCTAGACCAGGCAAGCTATTGGACCGGGCAAGCTCCAAGACCAGGCACGCTCGTGGACCATGCACGCTCCTGAACCAGGCAAGCTCTTGGACCAGGCAGGCTCGTGGACCAGGCAAGCTCCTAGACCACGCAAGCTCCTGGACTAGGCAAGCTCCTTGATCGGGCAAGCTCTTGGACCAGGCAAGCTCCTGGACCAGGCATGCTCGTGGACCATGCACGCTCCTGGACCAGGCAAGCTCTTGGACCAGGCAGGCTCGTGGACCATGCAAGCTCCTGGACCACACAAGCTCCTTGACCAGGCAAGCTCCTGGACCAGGCAAGCTCCTGGACCAGGCAAGCTATTGGACGAGGCAAGCTCCTGGACCAGGCAAGCTCCTGGACCAGGCAAGCTCTTGGACCATGCAAGCTCCTGGACTACACAAGCTCTCGGACCAGGCACGCTCCTAAACCAGGCAAGCTCTTGGACCAGGCAAGGTCCTAGACCAGGCAAGCTCCAAGACGAGGCACGCTCGTGGACCATGCACGCTCCTGAACCAGGCAAGCTCTTGGACCAGGCAGGCTCGTGACCAGGCAAGCTCCTGGACGAGGCAAGCTCCTGGACCAGGCAAGCTCCTGGACCAGGCACGCTCGTGCACCATGCACGCTCCTAGACCAGGCAAGCTCTTGGACCAGGCAGGCTCGTGGACCAGGCAAGCTCCTAGACCAGACAAGCTCCTTGACCAGGCAAGCTCCTGGACCAGGCTCGCTCGTAGACCAGGCATGCTCCTGGACCAGGCAAGCTCGTGGACCACGCAAGCTCCTCGACCAGGCAAGCTCTTGGACCAGGCAAGCTCCTGGACCAAGCAAGCTCCTGGACCACGCACGCTCGTGGACCACGCACGCTCGTGGACCAAGCACACTCCTGGAACAGTCAAGCTTTTGGACAAGGCAATCTCCTAGACCAGGCAAGCTCCTGGACCAGGATAGCTCCTGGACCGGGCAAGCTCTTGGACCAGGCACGCTCCTGGACCATGCAAGCTCTTAGACCAGGCAAGTGCTTGGACCAGGCAAGCTCGTGGACCAGGCACGAACCTGGACCAGGCAAGCTCCTTGACTAGGCAAGCTCCTAGACCAGGCAAGCTCCTGAACTAGGCAGGCTCCTGGACCTGGCAAGCTCCTGGACCAGGTAAGCTCCTGGACCAGGCAAGCTCCTGGACCAGTCAAGCTCCAGGACCACGCAAGCTCTTGGACCAGGCAAGTGCTTGGACCAGGCAAGCTCCTCGACCACGCAAGCTCCTGGATCACGCAAGCTCTTGGACCAAGCACGCTCCTGGACCATGCAAGCTGTTTGACCAGGCAGGCTTCTGGACCAAGCAAGCTATTGGACCACGCAAGCTCCTAGACCAGGCAAGCTCGTGGACCGTGCACGCTCCTTGACGAGACAAGCTCTTGGACCAGGCAGGCTCGTGGACCAGGCAAGCTGCTAGACCAGGCAAGCACATGGATCAGGCAAGCTCCTTGACCACGCAAGCTCCTGGACCAGGCAAGCTCCTAGACCAGGCAGGCTTGTGGACCATGCACGCTCTTGGACTAGGCAAGCTCTTGGACTAGGCACGCTCCTGGAACACGCAAGCTCTTGGACCAGGCAATCTCCTGGACCAGGCAAGCTCCTGGACCAGGCAAGCTCCTAGACCAGGCAAGCTCCTGAACCAGGCAAGCTCCTTGACCAGGCTAGCTCCTGGACCAGGCAAGCTCCTTCAATAGGCAAGCTCCTTGACAGGGCAAGTTCATGGACCAGGCACGCTCGTGGACCATGCACGCTCTTGGACCAGGCAAGCTCTTGGACCAGGCACGCTCCTCGAACAGGCAAGCTCCTCGACCAGGCAAGCTTCTGGACCAGGATAGCTCCTGGACCAGGATAGCTCCTGGACCAGGCAAACTCGTGGACCATGCAAGCTCCTAGACCAGGCAAGCTTCTGGACCAGGATAGCTCCTGGACCAGGATAGCTCCTGGACCAGGCAAACTCGTGGACCAGGCACGCTCCAGGACCAGGCAAGCTCCTGGACCAGGCAAGCTCCTAGAACAGGCAAGCTCCTGGACCACCCAAGCTCTTAGACCAGGCAAGTTCCTAGACCAGGCAAGCTCCTGGACCAGGCAAGCTCCTAGACCAGGTAAAATCTTGGACAAGGCAAGCTCCTGGACCACGCAAGCTCTTGGACCAGGCGAGCTCTTGGACCAGGCAAGCTCCTGGACCACGCAAGCTCCTGGACCAGGCAAGCTCACGGACCAAGAAAGCTCCAAGACAAGGCAAGCTCCTGGACCAGGCACGCTCGTGGAAAAGGCAAGCTCTTGGACCAGGCACGCTCCTCGACCAGGCAAGCTCCTGGACTAGGTGAGCTCCTATACCAGGCAAGCTCCTTGACCAGGCAAGCTCTTGGACCTCGCAAGCTCTAGGACCAGGCAAGCTCTTGGACGAGGCAAGCTCGTGGACCAGGCAAGCTCCTGGACCAGGCAAGCTCTTGGACCATGCAAGCTCCTCGACTACGCAAGCTCTCGGACCAGGCACGCTCCTCGACCAAGCAAGCTCTTGGACCAGGCAAGGTCCTAGACCAGGCAAGCTATTGGACCGGGCAAGCTCCAAGACCAGGCACGCTCGTGGACCATGCACGCTCCTGAACCAGGCAAGCTCTTGGACCAGGCAGGCTCGTGGACCAGGCAAGCTCCTAGACCACGCAAGCTCCTGGACTAGGCAAGCTCCTTGATCGGGCAAGCTCTTGGACCAGGCAAGCTCCTGGACCAGGCATGCTCGTGGACCATGCACGCTCCTGGACCAGGCAAGCTCTTGGACCAGGCAGGCTCGTGGACCATGCAAGCTCCTGGACCACACAAGCTCCTTGACCAGGCAAGCTCCTGGACCAGGCAAGCTCCTGGACCAGGCTCGCTCGTAGACCAGGCACGCTCCTGGACCAGGCACGCTCTTGGACCAGGCAAGCTCGAGGATCAGGCACGCTCCTGGACCACGCAAGCTCGTGGACCAGGCAAGCTCCTCGACCAGGCAAGCTCTTGGACCAGGAAAGCTTCTAGACGAGGCAAGCTACTGAACCAGGCACGCTCGTGGACCATGCACGCTCTTGGACTAGGCAAGCTCTTGGACCAGGCACTCTCCTGGAACAGTCAAGCTCTTGGACCAGGCAATCTCTTGGACCAGGCAAGCTCCTGGACCAGGCAAGCTCTTGGACCAGGCACGCTCCTGGACCATGCAAGCTCTTAGACCAGGCAAGCTCCTGGACCAGGAAAGCTTCTGGACCAAGCAAACTCGTGGACCAGGCACGAACCTGGACCAGGCAAGCTCCTGGACCAGGCAAGCTCCTAGACCAGGCAAGCTCCTGAACTAGGCAAGCTCCTGGACCAGGCTGGCTCCTGGACCAGGCAAGCTCCTTGACTAGGCAAGCTCCTGGACAAGGCAAGTTCATGGACCAGGCAAGCTCTTGGACCAGGCACGCTCCTCGAACAGGCAAGCTCCTGGACCAGGCAAGCTCCTGGACTAGGCAAGCTCCTGGACCAGGATAGCTCCTGGACCAGGCAAGCTCCTGGACCAGGCACCCTCCTGGACCATGCAAGCTCCTAGACCAGGCAAGCTTTTAGACCAGGCAAACTCATGGACCAGGCACGCTCTAGGACCAGGCAAGCTCCTGGACCAGGCAAGATCCTAGACCAGGCAAGCTCTGGACCACCCAAGCTATTGGACCAGGCAAGCTTCTGGACCAAGCAAGCTCCTGGACCAGGCAAGCTCCTAGACCAGGCAAGCTCTTGGACTAGGCGAGCTCCTGGACCACGCAAGCTCTTGGACCAGGCAAGCTCTTGGACAAGGCAAGCTCTTGGACCAAGCAAGCTCCTGGACCAGGCAAGCTCACGGACCAGGAAAGCTCCTGGACAAGGCAAGCTCCTAGACCAGGCACGCTCGTGGAAAAGGCAAGCTCCTGGACCAGGCAAGCTCTTGGACCAGGATAGCTCCTCGACCAGGCAAGCTCCTGGACCAGGCACGCTCCTGGACCATGCAAGCTCCTAGACCAGGCAAGCTCCTGGACCAGGCAAGTTTCTGGACCAGGCAAACTCGTGGACCAGGCACGCTCCTGGACCAGGCACGCTCCTGGACCAAGCAAGCTCGAGGATCAGGCACGCTCCTGGACCAGGCAAGCTCGTGGACCAGGCAAGCTCCTAGACCAGGCAAGCTCTTGGACCACGCAAGCTCATGGACCAGGCAAGCTCCAGGACCAGGCACGCTCGTGGACCATGCACGCTCTTGGACTAGGCAAACTCTTGGACCAGGCACGCTCCTCGAACGGTCAAGCTCTTGGACCACGCAATCTCCTGGACCAGACAAGCTCCTGGACCAGGATAGCTCCTGGACCGGGCAAGCTTTTGGACCAGGCACGCTCCTGGACCATGCAAGCGATTAGATCAGGCAAGCTCTTGGACGAGGCAAGCTTCTGGACCAAGCAAACTTGTGGACCAGGCATGAACCTGGACCAGGCAAGCTCCTAGACCAGGCAAGCATCTGGACCAGGCAAGCTCCTAGACCAGGCAAGCTCCTTGACGAGGCAAGCTCCTGGACCAGGCAAGTTCATGGACCACGCAAGCTCTTGGACCATGCACGCTCCTCGAACAGGCAAGCTCGTGGACCAGGCAAGCTCGTGGACCAGGCAAGCTCCTGGACCAGGATAGCTCCTTGACCAGGCAAGCTCCTGGACCAGGCACGCTCCTGGACCATGCAAGCTCCTAGACCAGGCAAGCTTCTGGACCTGGCAAACTTGTGGACCAGGCACGCTCTAGGACCAGGCAAGCTCCTGGACCAGGCAAGATCCTAGACCCGGCAAGCTCCTGGACAACCCAAGCTCTTGGACCAGGCAAGCTCCTAGACCAGGCAAGCTCCTGGACCAGGCAAGCTCCTAGACCAGGCAAGCTCTTGGACCAGGCAAGCTCCTGGACCACGCAAGCTCTTGGACCAGGCAAGCTCTTGGACCAGGCAAGCTCTTGGACCAGGCAAGCTCCTGGACCAGGCAAGCTCACGGACCAAGAAAGCTCCTGGACAAGGCAAGCTCGTGGACCAGGCACGCTCGTGGAAAAAGCAAGTTCCTGGACCAGGCAAGCTCCTGGACCAGGCAAGCTCCTGGACTTGGATAGCTCCTCGACCAGGCAAGCTCCTGGACCAGGCACGCTCCTGGACCATGCAAGCTCCTAGATCAGGCAAGCTCCTGGACTAGGCAAGATTCAGGACCAGGCAAGCTCCAGGACCAAGGAAGCTCCTAGACGAGGCAAGCTCCTAGAGTAGGCAAGCTCCTGTACCAGGCAAGCTCCTGGACCTCGCAAGCTCCTGGACCATGCAAGCTCCTAGACGAGGCAAGCTCGTGGACCAGGAAAGTTTCTGGACCAGGCAAACTCGTGGACCAAGGAAGCTCCTAGACCAGGCAAGCTCCTAGAGTAGGCAAGCTCCTGGACCAGGCAAGCTCCTGGACCTCGCAAGCTCTTGGACCAGGCAAGCTCTTGGACGAGGCAAGCTCCTGGACCAGGCAAGCTCCTGGACCAGGGAAGCTCTTGGACCATGCAAGCTCTTGGACCAGGGAAGCTCTCGGACCAGGAACGCTCCTGGACCAGGCAAGCTCTTGGACCATGCAAGGTCCTAGACCAGGCAAGCTCCAAGACGAGGCACGCTCGTGGACCATGCACGCTCCTGAACCAGGCAAGCTCTTGGACCAGGCAGGCTCGTGGACCAGGCAAGCTCATGGACCAGGCAAGCTCCTGGACCAGGCACGCTCGTGGACCATGCACGCTCCTCGACCAGGCAAGCTCTTGGACCAGGCAGGCTCGTTGACCAGGCAAGCTCCTGGACCACACAAGCTCCTTGACCAGGCAAGCTACTGGACCATGCAAGCTCCTGGACTAGGCTCGCTCGTAGACCAAGCACGCTCCTCGACCAGGCAAGCTCGTGGACCAGGCAAGCTCGTGGATCAGGCACGCTCCTGGACCAGTCAAGCTCGTGGACCAGGCAAGCTCCTCGACCAGGCAAGCTCTTGGACCAGGCAAGCTCCTGGACCAGGCAAGCTCCTGAACAAGGCAAGCTCCTAGACCACGCAAGCTCGTGGACCAGGCAAGCTCCTGGACCAGGCAAGCTCTTGGACCAGGCAAGCTCTTGGACCAAGAAAGCTCCTGGACAAGGCAAGCTCCTAGACCAGGCACGCTCGTGGAACACGCAAGCTCTTGGACCAAGCAAGCTCCTTGACCAGGCAAGCTCCTGGACCCGGATAGCTCTTGGACCAGGCAAGCTTCTGGACCAGACACGCTCCTAGACCATGCAAGCTCCTAGACCAAGCAAGCTCCTGGACGAAGCAAGTTTCTCGACCAGGCAAACTCGTGGACCCGGCACGCTCCTGGACCAGGCAAGCTCCTGGACCAGGAAAGCTCCTAGACCAAGCAAGCTCCTGGACCACGCAAGCTCCTAGACCACGCAAGCTCTTGGACCAGGCACGCTCCTGGACCAGGCAAGCTCTTGGACCGGGCAGGCTTCTGGACCAAGCAAGCTTTTGGACCAGGCAAGCTCCTGGACCAGGCACGCTCGTGGACCATGCACGCTCTTGACCAGGCAAGCTCTTGGACCAGGCAGGCTCGTCGACAAGGCAAGCTCCTGGACCAGGCAAGCTCTCGGACCAGGTAAGCTCCTTGACCAAGCAAGCTCCTCGACCAGGCAAGCTCCTGGACCAGGCTCGCTAGTAGACCAGGCACGCTCCTGGACCAGGCACGCTCTTAGACCAGGCAAGCTCGTGGATCGACACGCTCCTGGACCAGGCAAGCTCTTGGACCAGGCAAGCTCCTCGACCAGGCAAGCTTTTGCACCAGGCAAGCTCATGGACCAGGCAAGCTCCTGGACCAGGCAAGCTCCTGGACCAGGCAAGCTCTTGGACCAGGCAAGCTCCTCGACCAAGCAAGCTCCTGGACCAGGCAAGCTCTTGGACCAAGAAAGCTCCAGGACAAAGCAAGCTCCTGGACCAAGCACGCTCGTGGAACAGGCTAGCTCATGGACCAGGCAAGCTCCTGGACCAGGCAAGCTCCTGGACCAGGCAAGCTCCTGGACCAGGCAAGCTCCTAGACTAGGCAAGCTCTTGGACCAGGCAAGCTCCTAGATCAGGCAAGCTCCTGGACCAGGCAAGCTCCTGGACCAAGCAAGCTCCTGAACTAGACAAGCTCTTGGACCAGGCAAGCTCCTAGACCAGGCAAGCTCTTGAACTAGGCAAGCTCCTGGACCAGGCAAGCTCCTGGACCAGGCAAGATCCTTGACTAGGCAAGCTCCTGGACCAAGCAAGTTCATGGACCAGGCAAGCTCTTGGACCAGGCACGCTCCTCGAACAGGCAAGCTCCTGGACCAGGCAAGCTCGTGGACCAGGCAAGCTCCTGGACCAGGCAAGCTCGTGGACCAGGCAAGCTCCTGGACTTGGCAAGATCCTAGACCAGGTAAGCTCTGGACCACCCAAGCTATTGGACCAGGCAATCTTCTAGACCAGGCAAGCTCCTGGACAACGCAAGCTCCTAGACCAGGCAAGCTCTTGGACCAGGCAAGCTCCTGGACCACGCAAGCTCTTGGACCAGGCAAGCTCTTGGACAAGGCAAGCTCTTGGACTAGGCAAGCTCCTAGACCAGGCAAGCTCACAAACCAGGAAAGCTCTTGGACAAGGCAAGCTCCTAGACCAGGCACGCTCGTGGAAAAGGCAAGCTCCTGGACCAGGCAAGCTCCTGGACCAGGCAAGTTCTGGACCAGGATAGCTCCTCGACCAGGCAAGCTCCTGGACCAGGCACGCTCCTGGACCATGCAAGCTCCTAGACCAGGCAAGCTCCTGGACCAGGCAAGTTTTTGGACCAGGCAAACTCGTGGACCAGGCACGCTCCTGGACCAAGGAAGCTACTGGACCAGGCAAGCTCCTAGACCAGGCAAGCTCCTGGACCAGGCAAGCTCCTGGACCTCGCAAGCTCTTGGACCAGGCAAGCTCTTGGACGAGGCAAGCTCCTGGACCAGGCAAGCTCCTGGACCAGGCAAGCTCTTGGACCATGCAAGCTCTTGGACCAGGCACGCTCGTGGACCAGGCAAGCTCGTGGACAAGGCAAGGTCCTAGACCACGCAAGCTCGTGGACCAGGCAAGCTCCTGGACCAGGCAAGCTGTTGGACCAGGCAAGCTCTTGGACCAAGAAAGCTCCTGGACAAGGCAAGCTCCTAGACCAGGCACGCTCGTGGAACACGCAAGCTCCTGGACCAAGCAAGCTCCTTGACCAGGCAAGCTCCTGGACCCGGATAGCTCTTGGACCAGGCACGCTCCTGGACCATGCAAGCTCCTAGACCAAGCAAGCTCCTGGACGAAGCAAGTTTCTCGACCAGGCAAACTCGTGGACCCGGCACGCTCCTGGACCAGGCAAGCTACTGGACCAGGAAAGCTCCTAGACCAAGCAAGCTCCTGGACCACGCAAGCTCCTAGACCACGCAAGCTCTTGGACCAGGCACGCTCCTGGACCAGGCAAGCTCTTGGACCGGGCAGGCTTCTGGACCAAGCAAGCTTTTGGACCAGGCAAGCTCCTGGACCAGGCACGCTCGTGGACCATGCACGCTCTTGACCAGGCAAGCTCTTGGACCAGGCAGGCTCGTCGACCAGGCAAGCTCCAGGACCAGGCAAGCTCTCGGACCAGGCAAGCTCCTTGACCAAGCAAGCTCCTGGACCAGGCAAGCTCCTGGACCAGGCTCGCTAGTAGACCAGGCACGCTCCTGGACCAGGCACGCTCTTAGACCAGGCAAGCTCGTGGATCGACACGCTCCTGGACCAGGCAAGCTCGTGGACCAGGCAAGCTCCTCGACCAGGCAAGCTTTTGCACTAGGCAAGCTCATGGACCAGGCAAGCTCCTGGACCACGCAAGCTCCTGGACCAGGCAAGCTCTTGGACCAGGCAAGCTCCTCGACCAGGCAAGCTCCTGGACCAGGCAAGCTCTTGGACCAAGAAAGCTCCAGGACAAAGCAAGCTCCTGGACCAAGCACGCTCGTGGAACAGGCTAGCTCATGGACCAGGCAAGCTCCTGGACCAGGCAAGCTCCTGGACCAGGCAAGCTCCCAGACTAGGCAAGCTCTTGGACCAGGCAAGCTCCTAGATCAGGCAATCTCCTGGACCAGGCAAGCTCCTGGACCAGGCAAGCTCCTGAACTAGGCAAGCTCTTGGACGAGGCAAGCTCCTAGACCAGACAAGCTCTTGAACTAGGCAAGCTCCTGGACCAGGCAAGCTCCTGGACCAGGCAAGATCATTGACTAGGCAAGCTCCTGGACCAGGCAAGTTCATGGACCAGGCAAGCTCTTGGACCAGGCACGCTCCTCGAACAGGCAAGCTGCTGGACCAGGCAAGCTCGTGGACCAGTCAAGCTCCTGGACCAGGCAAGCTCGTGGACCAGGCAAGCTCCTGGACCAGGCAAGATCCTAGACCAGGTAAGCTCTGGACCACCCAAGCTATTGGACCAGGCAAGCTTCTAGACCAGGCAAGCTCCTGGACAAGGCAAGCTCCTAGACCAGGCAAGCTCTTGGACCAGGCAAGCTCCTGGACCACGCAAGCTCTTGGACCAGGCAAGCTCTTGGACAAGGCAAGCTCTTGGACCAGGCAAGCTCCTGGACCAGGCAAGCTCACAGACCAGGAAAGCTCCTGGACAAGGCAAGCTCCTAGACCAGGCACGCTCGTGGAAAAGGCAAGCTCCTGGACCAGGCAAGCTCCTGGACCAGGCAAGTTCTGGACCAGGATAGCTCCTCGACCAGGCAAGCTCCTGGACCAGGCACGCTCCTGGACCATGCAAGCTCCTAGACCAGGCAAGCTCCTGGACCAGGCAAGTTTTTGGACCAGGCAAACTCGTGGACCAGGCACGCTCCTGGACCAAGGAAGCTACTGGACCAGGCAAGCTCCTAGACCAGGCAAGCTCCTGGACCAGGCAAGCTCCTGGACCTCGCAAGCTCTTGGGACCAGGCAAGCTCTTGGACGAGGCAAGCTCCTGGACCAGGCAAGCTCTAGGACCATGCAAGCTCCTGGACTACGCAAGCTCTCGGACCAGGCACGCTCTCGGACCAGGCACGCTCGTGGACCATGCACGCTTCTGAACGAGGCAAGCTCTTGGACCAGGCAGGCTCGTGGACAAAGCAAGCTCCTGGACTAGGCAAGCTCCTGGACTAGGCAAGCTTCTGGACCAGGCACGCTCGTGGACCATGCACGCTCCTGGACCAGGCAAGCTCTTGGACTAGGCAGGCTCGTGGACCAGGCAAGCTCCTGGACCACACAAGCTCCTTGACCAGGCAAGCTCGTGGACTAGGCAAGCTCCTGGACCAGGCTCGCTCGTAGTCCAGGCACGCTCCTGGACCAGGCACGCTCTTGGACCAGGCAAGCTCGAGGATCAGTCACGCTCCTGGACCAGGCAAGCTCGTGGACCAGGCAAGCTCCTAGACCAGGCAAGCTCTTGGACCACGCAAGCTCCTGGACCAGGCAAGCTCCTCGACCAGGCATGCTCGTGGACCATGCACGCTCTTGGACTAGGCATGCTCTCGGACCAGGCACGCTCCTGGAACAGTCAAGCTCTTGGACCAGGCAACCTCCTGGACCAGACAAGCTCCTGGACCAGGATAGCTCCTGGACCATGCAAGCGATTAGATCAGGCAAGTTCTTGGACCAGGCAAGCTTCTGGACCAAGCAAACTCCTGGACCAGGCAAGCTCCTGGACGAGGCAAGTTCATGGACCACGCAAGCTCTTGGACCAGGCACGCTCCTCGAACAGGCAAGCTCCTGGACCAGGCAAGCTCGTGGACCAGGCAAGCTCCTGGACCAGGATAGCTCCTGGACCAGGCAAGCTCCTGGACCAGGCACGCTCCTGGACCATGCAAGCTCCTAGACCAGGCAAGCTTCTGGACCAGGCAAACTCGTGGACCAGGCACGCTCTAGGACCAGGCAAGGTCCTGGACCAGGCAAGATCCTAGACCAGGCAAGCTCCTGGACAATTCAAGCTCTTGGACCAGGCAAGCTCCTAGACCAGGGAAGCTCCTGGACCAGGCAAGCTCCTAGACCAGGCAAGCTCTTGGACCAGGCAAGCTCCTGGACCACGCAAGCTCTTGGACCAGGCAAGCTCTTGGACCAGGCAAGCTCTTGGACCAGGCAAGCTCTTGGACCAAACAAGCTTACGGACCAAGAAAGCTCGTGGACCAGGCACGCTCGTGGAAAGAGCAAGTTCCTGGACCAGGCAAGCTCCTGGACCAGGCAAGCTCCTGGACCAGGATAGCTCCTCGACCAGGCAAGCTCCTGGACCAGGCACGCTCCTGGACCATGCAAGCTCCTAGATCAGGCAAGCTCCTGGACTAGGCAAGATTCAGGACCAGGCAAGCTCCAGGACCAAGGAAGCTCCTAGACGAGGCAAGCTCCTAGAGTAGGCAAGCTCCTGTACCAGGCAAGCTCCTGGACCTCGCAAGCTTCTGGACCAGGCAAGCTCTTGGACGAGGCAAGCTCCTGGACGAGGCAAGCTCCTGGACCAGGCAAGCTCTTGGACCATGCAAGCTCTTGGACCAGGCAAGCTTTCGGACCAGGAACGCTCCTGGACCAGGCAAGCTCTTGAACCACGCAAGGTCCTAGACCAGGCAAGCTCCAAGACGAGGCACGCTCGTGGACCATGCACGCTCCTGAACCATGCAAGCTCCTAGACCAGGCAAGCTCTTGGACCAGGCAAGCTTCAGGACCAGGCAAACTCGTGGACCAGGCACGCTCCTGAACCAGGCAAGCTCCTGGACCAGGCAAGCTCTTGGACCAGGCAAGCTCCTAGACCAGGCAAGCTCCTGGACCCAGCACGCTCCTGGACCATGCAAGCTTCTGGACCAATCAAAGTCGTGGACCAGGCACGCTCCAGGACCAGGCAAGCTCCTGGACCAGGCAAGCTCTTGGACCAGGCAAGCTCGTGGACCAGGCAAGCTCCTGGACCTCGCAAGCTCTTGGACCAGGCAAGCTCTTGGACCAGGCAAGCTCCTCAACCAGGCAAGCTCCTGGACCAGGCAAGCTCACGGACCAAGAAAGCTCCTGGACCAGGCAAGCTCCTGGACTAGGCAAGCTCCTGGACCAGGCAAGCTCTTAGACCAGGATAGCTCCTGGACCAGGCACGCTCCTGGACCAGGCAAGCTCCTGGAACAGGCAAGCTCCTGGACCAAGCAAGCTCCTGGACCAGGATAGCTCCTAGACCAGGCAAGCTCCTGGACCAGGCACGCTCGTGGACCATGAAAGCTCGTAGACCAGGCAAGCTCCTGGACCAGGCAAGCTTCTGGACCAGGCAAACTCGTGGACCAGACATGCTTCTGGACCAAGGAAGCTCTTGGACCAGGCAAGCTCCTAAACTAGGCAAGCTTCTGGACCAGGCAAGCTTTCGGACTAGGCAAGCTCCTAGACTAGGCAAGCTCCTGGACCATGCAAGCTCTTGGACCAGGCAAGCTCTTGGACTAGGCAAGCTCCTGGACCAGGCAAGCTCCTGGACCAGGCAAGGTCCTGGACCATGCAAGCTCCTGGACTACGCAAGCTCTTCGACCAGGCACGCTCCTGGACCAGGCAAGCTCGTGGACGTGGCAGGCTTCTGGACCAAGCAAGCTCTTGGACCACGCAAGGTCCTAGGCCAGGCAAGCTCCTGGACCAGGCAAGCTCCTGGACCAGGCAAGCTCCTGGACCAGGCAATCTCCTGGACCAGGCACGCTCGTGCACCATGCACGCTCCTGGACTAGGCAAGCTCTTGGACCAGGCAGGCTCGTGGACCAGGCAAGTTCCTGGACCAGACAAGCTCCTTGACCAGGCAAGCTCCTGGACCAGGCAAGCTCCTGGACCAGGCTCGCTCGTAGACCAGGCATGCTCCTGGACCAGGAAAGCTCGTGGACCAGGCAAGCTCCTCGACCAGGCAAGCTCTTGGACCAGGCAAGCTCCTGGACCAAGCAAGCTCCTGGACCACGCACGCTCGTGGACCACGCACGCTCGTGGACCAAGCACACTCTTGGAACAGTCAAGCTCTTGGACCAGGCAATCTCCTGGACCAGGCAAGCTCCTGGACCAGGATAGCTCCTGGACCGGGCAAGCTCTTGGACCAGGCACGCTCCTGGACCATGCAAGCTCTTAGACCAGGCAAGCTCCTGGACGAGGCAAGCTTCTGGACCAAACAAACTCGTGGACCAGGCACGAACCTGGACCAGGCAAGCTCCTGGACCAGGCAAGCTCCTAGACCAGGCAAGCTCCTGAACTAGGCAGGCTCCTGGACCAGGCAAGCTCCTGGACCAGGTAAGCTCCTGGACCAGGCAAGCTCCTGGACCAGGCAAGCTCCTGGACCACGCAAGCTCTTGGACCAGGCAAGTGCTTGGACCAGGCAAGCTCCTCGACCACGCAAGCTCCTGGATCACGCAAGCTCTTGGACCAGGCAGGCTTGTGGACCAAGCAAGCTGCTGGACCAGGCAAGCACCTGGACCAGGCAAGCTCCTTGACCACGCAAGCTCCTGGACCAGGCAAGCTCCTAGACCAGGCACGCTTGTGGACCATGCACGCTCTTGGACTAGGCAAGCTTTTGGACTAGGCACGCTCCTGGAACAGGCAAGCTCTAGGACCAGGCAATCTCCTGGACCAGGCAAGCTCCTGGACCAGGATAGCTCCTTGACCAGGCAAGCTCTTGGACCAGGCACGCTCCTGGACCATGCAAGCTCTTAGACCAGGCAAGCTCCTGGACCAGGCAAGCTTCTGGACCAGGCAAACTCGTGGACCAGGCACGAACGTGGTCCAGGCAAGCTCCTAGACCACGCAAGCTCCTAGACCAGGCAAGCTCCTGAACCAGGCAAGCTGCTTGACCAGGCAAGCTCCTGGACCAGGCAAGCTCCTTGACTAGGCAAGCTCCTAGACCAGGCAAGTTCATGGACCAGGCACGCTTGTGGACCATGCACGCTCTTGGACCAGGCAAGCTCTTGGACCAGGCACGCTCCTCGAACAGGCAAGCTCCTCGACCAGGCAAGCTCCTGGACCAGGATAGCTCCTGGACCACGCAAGCTCCTGGACCAGGCACGCTCGTGGACCATGCAAGCTCCTAGACTAGGCAAGCATCTGTACCAGGCAAACTCGAGGACCAGGCACGCTCCAGGACCAGGCAAGCTCCTGGACCAGGCAAGCTCCTAGAACAGGCAAGCTCCTGGACCACCCAAGCTCTTAGACCAAGCAAGTTCCTAGACCAGGCAAGCTCCTGGACCAGGCAAGCTCCTAGACCAGGTAAAATCTTGGACAAGGCAAGCTCCTGGACCACGCAAGCTCTTGGACCAGGCGAGCTCTTGGACCAGGCAAGCTCCTGGACCACGCAAGCTCCTGGACCAGGCAAGCTCACGGACCAAGAAAGCTCCTGGTTAAGGTAAGCTCCTGGACCAGGCACGCTCGTGGAAAAGGCAAGCTCCTGGACCAGGCACGCTCCTCGACCAGGCAAGCTCCTGGACCAGGCGAGCTCCTAGACCAGGCAAGCTCCTGGACCAGGCAAGCTCTTGGACCTCGCAAGCTCTTGGACCAGGCAAGCTCTTGGACGAGGCAAGCTCCTGGACCAGGCAAGCTCCTAGACCAGGCAAGCTCTTGGACCATGCAAGCTACTGGACTACGCAAGCTCTCGGACCAGGCACGCTCCTCGACCAGGCAAGCTCTTGGACCAGGCAAGGTCCTCGACCACGCAAGCTATTGGACCGGGCAAGCTCCAAGACAAGGCACGCTCGTGGACCATGCACGCTCCTGAACCAGGCAAGCTCGTGGACTAGGCAAGCTCCTTGACTAGGCAAGCTCTTGGACCAGGCAAGCTCCTGGACCAGGCACGCTCGTGGACCATGCACGCTCCTGGACCAGGCAAGCTCTTGGACCAGGCAAGCTCCTGGACCAGGCAAGCTCCTAGACCAGGCAAGCTCCTGGACTAGGCAAGCTCCTTGACCAGGCAAGCTCTTGGACCAGGCAAGCTCCTGGACCAGGCACGCTCGTGGACCATGCACGCTCCTGGACCAGGCAAGCTCTTGGACCAGGCAGGTTCGTGGACCATGCAAGCTCCTGGACCACACAAGCTCCTTGACCAGGCAAGCTCCTGGACCAGGCAAGCTCCTGGACCAGGCTCGCTCGTAGACCAGGCACGCTCCTGGACCAGGCACGCTCTTGGACCTGGCAAGCTCGAGGATCGGGCACGCTCATGCACCACGAAAGCTCGTGGACCAGACAAGCTCCTCGACCAGGCAAGCTCTTGGACCAAACAAGCTCCTAGACCAGGCAAGCTACAGAACCAGGCACGCTCGTGGACCATGCACGCTCTTGGACTAGGCAAGCTCTTGGACTAGGCACGCTCCTGGAACAGTCAAGCTCTTGGACCAGGCAATCTCCTGGACCAGACAAGCTCCTGGACCAGGCAAGCTCTTGGACCAGGCACGCTCCTGGACCATGCAAGCTCTTAGACCAGGCAAGCTCCTGGACCAGGCAAGCTCCTAGACCAGGCAAGCTCCTGAACTAGGCAAGCTCCTGGACGAGGCAAGCTGCTGGACCAGGCAAGCTCCTTGACAAGGCAAGCTCCTGGACAAGGCAAGTTCATGGACCAGGCAAGCTCTTGGACCAGGCACGCATCTCGAACAGGCAAGCTCCTGGACCAGGCAAGCTCCTGGACCAGGCAAGCTCCTGGACCAGGCAAGCTCCTGGACAAGGATAGCTCCTGGACCAGGCAAGCTCCTGGACCAGGCACCCTCCTGGACCATGCAAGCTTCTAGACGAGGCAAGCTTCTAGACTAGGCAAACTCATGGACCAGACACGCTCTAGGACCAGGCAAGATCCTAGACCAGGCAAGATCCTAGACGAGGCAAGCTCTGGACCACCCAAGCTATTGGACCAGGCAAGCTTCTAGACCAGGCAAGCTCCTGGACCAGGCAAGCTCCTAGACCAGCCAAGCTCTAGGACCAGGCGAGCTCCTGGACAAGGGCCTAGCGTGTGCAAAATAAAAAGAACAAGGGCCTAGCGTGTGCAAAATTGCAAGAACAAGGGCCTAGCGTGTGCAAAATTGCAAGAACAAGGGCCTAGCGAGTGCACAATAGCAAGAGGAAGGGCCTAGTGTGTGCAAAAAATCAAGAACAAGGGCCTAGCGTGTGCAAAATTGCAAGAACAAGGGCCTAGCGTGTGCAAAATTGCAAGAATAAGGGCCTAGCGAGTGCAACATAGCAAGAGCAAGGGCCTAGCGTATGCAAAAAATCAAGAACAAGGGCCTAGCATTCGAGAAATAGCAAGAGCAAGGGCCTAGCATCTGCAAAATAAAAAGAACAAGGGTCTAGCATGTGCAAAATTGCAAGAACAAGGGCCTAGCGTGTGCAAATAAAAAATAACAAGGGCATCGCGTGTGCAAAATAGCAAGAACAAGGGCCTAGCGTGTGCAAAATAAAAAGAAAACAAGTGCCTAGCGTGTGCAAAATAAAGAGAACAAGGGCCTAGAGTGTGTAAAATTGCAAGAACAAGGGCCTAGCGAATACAAAATTGCAAGAACAAGGGCCTAGCAAGTGCACAATAGCAAGAGCAAGGGCCTAGCGTGTGCAAAAAATCAAGAAAAAGGGCCTAGCGTTCTCGAAATAGCAAGAGCAAGGGCCTAGCGTGTGCAAAATAAAAAGAACAAGGGTCTAGCATGTGCAAAATTGCAAGAACAAGGGCCTAGCGTGTGCGAAATGAAAAGAACAAAGGCATAGAGTGCAAAATAGCAAGAACAAGGGCCTAGCGTGTGCAAAATAAAAAGAACAAGGACCTAGCGTGTGCAAAATTGCAAGAATAAGGGCCTAGCGTGTGCAAAATTGCAAGAACAAGGGCATAGCGAGTGCAAAATAGCAAGAACAAGGGCATAATGTTCACGGAATAGCAAGAACAAGGGCCTAGCATGTGCAAAATAAAAAGAACAAAGGTCTAGCATGTGCAAAATTGCAAGAACAAATGCCAAGCGTGTGCAAAATAAAAAGAACAAGGGCATAGCGTGTGCAAAATAGCAAGAACAAGGGCCTATTGTGTGCAAAATAAAAAGAACAAGAGCCTAGCGCGTGCAAAATAAAAAGAACAAGGGCCTAGCGTGTGCAAAATTGCAAGAACAAGGGCCTAGCGTGTGCAAAATTGCAAGAACAAGGGCCTAGCGAATCCACAATAGCAAGAGCAAGGGCCTAGCGTGTGCAAAAAATCAAGAACAAGGGCCTAGCGTTCTCAAAATAGCAAGAGCAAGGGCCTAGTGTGTGCAAAATAAAGAGAACAAGGGTCTAGCATGTGCAAAATTGCAAGAACAAGGGCCTAGCGTGTGCAAAATAAAAAGAACTAGGGCATAGCGTGTGCAAAATAGCAAGAACAAGGGCCTAGAGTGTGCAAAATAAAAAGAACAAGGGCATAGCGTGTGCAAAGAGCAAGTATAAGGGCCTAACGTGTGCAAAATAAATAGAACAAGGGCCTAGCGTGTGCAAAATAAAAAGAACAAGGGCCTAGCGTGTGCAAAATTGCAAGAACAAGGGCCTAGCGAGTGCAAAATAGCAAGAGCAAGGGCCTAGCGTGTGCAAAAAATCAAGGAAAAGAGCCTAGCGTTCGCAAAATAGCAAGAGCAAGGGCCTAGCGTGTGCAAAATAAAAAGAACAAGGGTGTAGCATGTGCAAAATTGCAAGAACAAGGGCCTAGCATGTGCAAAATAAAAAGAACAAGAGCATAGCGTGTGCAAAATAGCAAGAACAAGGGCCTAGCGTGTGCAAAATTGCAAGAACAAGGGCATAGCGTGTGCAAAATATAAAGAACAAGGGCCTAGCGTGTCCAAAATTGCAAGAACAAGGGCCTAGCGTGTGCAAAATTGCAAGAATAAGGGCCTAACAAGTGCAAAATAGCAAGAGCAAGGGCCTAGCGTGTGCAAAAAATCAAGAACAAGGGCCTAGCGTTCGCGAAATAGCATGAACAAGGGCCTAGCGTGTGCAAAATAAAAAGAACAAGGGTCTAGCATGTGCAAAATTGCAAGAACAAGGGCCTAGCGTGTGAAAAATAAAAAGAACAAGGGCATAGCGTGTGCAAAATAGCAAGAGCAAGGGCCTAGCGTGTGCAAAATAAAAAGAACAAGGGCCTAGCGTGTGCAAAATTGCAAGAACAAGGGCCTAGCGTGTGCAAAATTGCAAGAACAAGGGCATAGCGTGTGCAAAATAGCAAGAGCAAAGGCCTAGTGTGTGCAAAAAATCAAGAACAAGGGCATAACGTTCGCGAAATAGCAAGAACAAGGGCCTATCGTGTGCAAAAAAAAAAAGAACAAAGGTCTAGCATGTGCAAAATTGTAAGAACAAAGGCCTAGCGTGTGCAAAATAAAAAGAACAAGGGCACAGCGTGTGCAAAATAGCAAGAACAAGGGCCTGTCGTGTGCAAAACAAAAACAACAAGGGCCTAGCGCGTGCAAAATATAAAGAACAAGGGCCTAGCCTGTGCAAAATTGCAAGAACAAGGGCATAGTGTGTGCAAAATAGCAAGAACTAGGGCCTAGCGTGTGCAAAATAAAAAGAACAAGGGCCTAGCGTGTGCAAAATTGCAAGAACAAGGGCCTAGCGAGTGCAAAATAGCAAGAGCAAGGGCCTAGCATGTGCAAAAAATCAAGAACAAGGGCCTAGCATTCGCGAAATAGAAAGAACAAGGGCCTAGCGTGTGCAAAATAAAAAGAACAAGGGCATATCATGTGCAAAATAAAAAGAACAAGGGCATAACGTGTGCAAAATAAAAAGAACAAGGTCCTAGTGTATGCAAAATTGCAAGAACAAGGGCCTAGCGTGTGCAAAATTGCAAGAACAAGGGCCTAGCGAGTGCAAAAGGCAAGAGCAAGGGCCTAGCATGTGCAAAATTGCAAGAACAAGGGCCTTGCGTGTGCAAAAAAAAAAGAACAAGGGCCAAGCGTGTGCAAAATTGCAAGAACAAGGGCCTAGCTTGTGCAAAATTGCAAGAACAAGGGCCTAGCGAGTGCAAAATAGCAAGAGCAAGGGCCTAGCGTGTGCAAAAAATCAAGAACAAGGGCCTAGCGTTCGCGAAATAGCAAGAACAAGGGCCTAGCGTGTGCCAAATAAAAAGAACAAGGGTCTAGCATGTGCACAATTGCAAGAACAAGGGCCTAGCATGTGCAAAATAAAAAGAACAAGAGCATAGCGTGTGCAAAGAGCAAGTACAAGGGCCTAGCGTGTGCAAAATAAATAGAACAAGGGCCTAGCGTGTGCAAAATTGCAAGAACAAGGGCCTAGCGTGTCCAAAATTGCAAGAACAATGGCCTAGCGAGTGCAAAATAAGAAGAGCAAGGGCCTAGCGTGTGCAAAAAATCAAGGATAAGGGCCTAGCGTTCGCGAAATAGCAAGAGCAAGGGCCTAGCATGTGCAAAATTAAAAGAACAAGGGCATAGCGTGTGCAAAATAGCAAGAACAAGGGCCTAGTGTGTGCAAAATAAAAAGAACAACGGCCTAACGAGTGCAAAATTGCAAGAACAAGGGCCTAGCGTGTGCAAAATAAAAAGAACAAGGGCATAGCGTGTGCAAAAAAGCAAGAACAAGGGCCTAGCGTGTGCAAAATAAAAAGAAGAAGGGCCTAGCGTGTGCAAAATAAAAAGAACAAGGGCATAGCGTGTGCAAAATAGCAAGAACAAGGGCCTATTGTGTGCAAAATAAAAAGAACAAGAGCCTAGCGCGTGCAAAATAAAAAGAACAAGGGCCTAGCGTGTGCAAAATTGCAAGAACAAGGGCCTAGCGTGTGCAAAATTGCAAGAACAAGGGCCTAGCGAATCCACAATAGCAAGAGCAAGGGCCTAGCGTGTGCAAAAAATCAAGAACAAGGGCCTAGCGTTCTCAAAATAGCAAGAGCAAGGGCCTAGTGTGTGCAAAATAAAGAGAACAAGGGTCTAGCATGTGCAAAATTGCAAGAACAAGGGCCTAGCGTGTGCAAAATAAAAAGAACTAGGGCATAGCGTGTGCAAAATAGCAAGAACAAGGGCCTAGCGTGTGCAAAATAAAAAGAACAAGGGCATAGCGTGTGCAAAGAGCAAGTACAAGGGCCTAGCGTGTGCAAAATAAATAGAACAAGGGCCTAGCGTGTGCAAAATAAAAAGAACAAGGGCCTAGCGTGTGCAAAATTGCAAGAACAAGGGCCTAGCGAGTGCAAAATAGCAAGAGCAAGGGCCTAGCGTGTGCAAAAAATCAAGGAAAAGAGCCTAGCGTTCGCAAAATAGCAAGAGCAAGGGCCTAGCGTGTGCAAAATAAAAAGAACAAGGGTGTAGCATGTGCAAAATTGCAAGAACAAGGGCCTAGCATGTAAAAATAAAAAGAACAAGAGCATAGCGTGTGCAAAATAGCAAGAACAAGGGCCTAGCGTGTGCAAAATTGCAAGAACAAGGGCATAGCGTGTGCAAAATATAAAGAACAAGGGCCTAGCGTGTCCAAAATTGCAAGAACAAGGGCCTAGCGTGTGCAAAATTGCAAGAATAAGGGCCTAACAAGTGCAAAATAGCAAGAGCAAGGGCCTAGCGTGTGCAAAAAATCAAGAACAAGGGCCTAGCGTTCGCGAAATAGCATGAACAAGGGCCTAGCGTGTGCAAAATAAAAAGAACAAGGGTCTAGCATGTGCAAAATTGCAAGAACAAGGGCCTAGCGTGTGAAAAATAAAAAGAACAAGGGCATAGCGTGTGCAAAATAGCAAGAGCAAGGGCCTAGCGTTTGCAAAATAAAAAGAACAAGGGCCTAGCGTGTGCAAAATTGCAAGAACAAGGGCCTAGCGTGTGCAAAATTGCAAGAACAAGGGCATAGCGTGTGCAAAATAGCAAGAGCAAAGGCCTAGTGTGTGCAAAAAATCAAGAACAAGGGCATAACGTTCGCGAAATAGCAAGAACAAGGGCCTATCGTGTGCAAAAAAAAAAGAACAAAGGTCTAGCATGTGCAAAATTGTAAGAACAAAGGCCTAGCGTGTGCAAAATAAAAAGAACAAGGGCACAGCGTGTGCAAAATAGCAAGAACAAGGGCCTATCGTGTGATAAATAAAAACAACAAGGGCCTAGCGCGTGCAAAATATAAAGAACAAGGGCCTAGCCTGTGCAAAATTGCAAGAACAAGGGCATAGCGTGTGCAAAATAGCAAGAACTAGGGCCTAGCGTGTGCAAAATAAAAAGAACAAGGTCCTAGCGTATGCAAAATAAAAAGAACAAGGGCCTAGCGTGTGCAAAATTGCAGGAACAAGGGCCTAGTGTGTGCAAAATTGCAAGAACAAGGGCCTAGCGAGTGCAAAATAGCAAGAGCAAGGGCCTAGCATGTGCAAAAAATCAAGAACAAGGGCCTAGCATTCGCGAAATAGAAAGAACAAGGGCCTAGCGTGTGCAAAATAAATAGAACAAGGGTATAGCATGTGCGAAATTGCAAGAACAAGGGCCTAGCGTGTGCAAAATAAAAAGAACAAGGGCATATCATGTGCAAAATAAAAAGAACAAGGGCATAACGTGTGCAAAATAAAAAGAACAAGGTCCTAGTGTACGCAAAATTGCAAGAACAAGGGCCTAGCGTGTGCAAAATTGCAAGAACAAGGGCCTAGCGAGTGCAAAAGGCAAGAGCAAAGGCCTAGCATGTGCAAAATTGCAAGAACAAGGGCCTTGCGTGTGCAAAAAAAAAAAGAACAAGGGCCAAGCGTGTCCAAAATTGCAAGAACAAGGGCATAGCTTGTGCAAAATTGCAAGAACAAGGGCCTAGCGAGTGCAAAATAGCAAGAGCAAGGGCCTAGCGTGTGCAAAAAATCAAGAACAAGGGCCTAGCGTTCGCGAAATAGCAAGAACAAGGGCCTAGCGTGTGCAAAATAAAAAGAACAAGGGTCTAGCATGTGCACAATTGCAAGAACAAGGGCCTAGCATGTGCAAAATAAAAAGAACAAGAGCATAGCGTGTGCAAAGAGCAAGTACAAGGGCCTAGCGTGTGCAAAATAAATAGAACAAGGGCCTAGCGTGTGCAAAATTGCAAGAACAAGGGCCTAGCGTGTCCAAAATTGCAAGAACAATGGCCTAGCGAGTGCAAAATAAGAAGAGCAAGGGCCTAGCGTGTGCAAAAAATCAAGGATAAGGGCCTAGCGTTCGCGAAATAGCAAGAGCAAGGGCCTAGCATGTGCAAAAAAAAAAAAAACAAGGGCATAGCGTGTGCAAAATAGCAAGAACAAGGGCCTAGTGTGTGCAAAATAAAAAGAACAACGGCCTCACGAGTGCAAAATTGCAAGAACAAGGGCCTAGCGTGTACAAAATAAAAAGAACAAGGGCCTAGCGTGTGCAAAATATAAAGAACAAGGGCCTAGCGTGTGCAAAATTGCAAGAACAAGGGCCTAGCGTGTGCCAAATTGCAAGAACAAGGGCCTAGCGAGTGCAAAAGGCAAGAGCAAGGGCCTAGCATGTGCAAAATTGCAAGAACAAGGGCCTTGCGTGTGCAAAAAAAAAAGAACAAGGGCCAAGCGTGTCCAAAATTGCAAGAACAAGGGCATAGCTTGTGCAAAATTGCAAGAACAAGGGCCTAGCGAGTGCAAAATAGCAAGAGCAAGGGCCTAGCGTGTGCAAAAAATCAAGAACAAGGGCCTAGCGTTCGCGAAATAGCAAGAACAAGGGCCTAGCGTGTGCAAAATAAAAAGAACAAGGGTCTAGCATGTGCACAATTGCAAGAACAAGGGCCTAGCATGTGCAAAATAAAAAGAACAAGAGCATAGCGTGTGCAAAGAGCAAGTACAAGGGCCTAGCGTGTGCAAAATAAATAGAACAAGGGCCTAGCGTGTGCAAAATTGCAAGAACAAGGGCCTAGCGTGTCCAAAATTGCAAGAACAATGGCCTAGCGAGTGCAAAATAAGAAGAGCAAGGGCCTAGCGTGTGCAAAAAATCAAGGATAAGGGCCTAGCGTTCGCGAAATAGCAAGAGCAAGGGCCTAGCATGTGCAAAATAAAAAGAACAAGGGCATAGCGTGTGCAAAATAGCAAGAACAAGGGCCTAGTGTGTGCAAAATAAAAAGAACAACGGCCTCACGAGTGCAAAATTGCAAGAACAAGGGCCTAGCGTGTACAAAATAAAAAGAACAAGGGCCTAGCGTGTGCAAAATATAAAGAACAAGGGCCTAGCGTGTGCAAAATTGCAAGAACAAGGGCCTAGCGTGTGCAAAATTGCAAGAACAAGGGCCTAGCGAGTGCAAAATAGCAAGAGCAAGGGCCTAGCGTGTGCAAAAAATCAAGAACAAGGGCCTAGCGTTAGCGAAGTAGCAAGAACAAGGGCCTAGCGTGTGCAAAATAAAAAGAACAAGGGTCTAGCATGTGCCAAATTGCAAGAACAAGGGCCTAGCGTGTGCAAAATAAAAAGAACAAGGGCATAGCGTGTGCAAAGAGCAAGTACAAGGGCCTAGCGTGTGCAAAATAAATAGAACAAGGGCCTAGCGTGTGCAAAATAGAAAGAACAAGGGCCTAGCGTGTGCAAAATTGAAAGAACAAGGGCCTACCGAGTGCAAAATAGCAAGAGCAAGGGCCTAGCATTCGCGAAATAGCAAGAGCAAGGGCCTAGCATGTGCAAAATAGAAGGAACAAGGGTCTAGCATGTTCAAAATTGCAAGAACAAGGGCATAGCGTGTGCAAAATAGCAAGAACAAGGGCCTAGCGTGTGCAAAATAAAAAGAACAAGGTCCTAGCGTGTGCAAAATAAAAAGAACAAGGGCCTAGCGTGTGCAAAATTGCAAGAACAAGGGCCTAGTGTGTGCAAAATTGCAAGAACAAGGGTCTAGCGAGTGCAAAATAGCAAGAGCAAGGGCCTAGCGTGTGCAAAAAATCAAGAACAAGGGCCTAGCGTTCGCGAAATAGCAAGAACAAGGGCCTAGCGTGTGCAAAATAAAAACAACAAGGTTCTAGCATGTGCACAATTGCAAGAACAAGGGCCTAGCATGTGCAAAATAAAAAGAACAAGGGCATAGCGTGTGCAAAGAGCAAGTACAAGGGCCTAGCGTGTGCAAAATAAATAGAACAAGGGCTTAGCGTGTGCAAAATAAAAAGAACAAGGGCCTAACGTGTGCAAAATTGCAAGAACAAGAGCCTAGCTTGTGCAAAATTGCAAGAACAACGGCCTAGCGAGTGCAAAATAACAAGAGCAAGGGCCTAGCGTGTGCAAAAAATCAAGGATAAGGGCCTAGTGTTCGCGAAATAGCAAGAGCAAGGGCCTAGCATGTGCAAAATAAAAAAAACAAGGGCATAGCGTGTGCAAAATAGCAAGAACAAGGGCCTAGCGTGTGCAAAATAAAAAGAACAACGGCCTAACGAGTGCAAAGTTGCAAGAACAAGGGCCTAGCGTGTGCAAAATATAAAGAACAAGGGCATAGCGTGTGCAAAGTAGCAAGAACAAGGGCCTAGCGTGTGCAAAATAAAAAGAACAAGGGCCTAGCGTGTGCAAAATATAAAGAACAAGGGCCTAGCGTGTGCAAAATTGCAAGAATAAGGGCCTAGCGTGTGCCAAATTGCAAGAACAAGGGCCTAGCGAGTGCAAAATAGCAAGAGCAAGGGCCTAGCGTGTGCAAAAAATCAAGAACAAGGGCCTAGCGTTAGCGAAGTAGCAAGAACAAGGGCCTAGCGTGTGCAAAATAAAAAGAACAAGGGTCTAGCATGTGCAAAATTGCAAGAACAAAGGCCTAGCGTGTGCAAAATAAAAAGAACAAGGTCCTAGCGTGTGCAAAGAGCAAGTACAAGGGCCTAGCGTGTGCAAAATAAATAAAACAAGGGCCTAGCGTGTGCAAAATAAAAAGAACAAGGGCCTAGCGTGTGCAAAACCGCAAAAACAAGGGCCTAGCGTGTGCAAAATTGCAAGAACAAGGGCCTAGCGAGTGCAAAACAGCAAGAGCAAGGGCCTAGCGTGTGCAAAAAAATCAAGAACAAGGGCCTAGCGTTCGCGAAATAGCAAGAACAAGGGCCTAGCGTGTGCAAAATAAAAAGAACAAGGGTCTAGCATGTGCAAAATTGCAAGAACAAAGGCCTAGCGTGTGCAAAATAAAAAGAACAAGGGCATAGCGTGTGCAAAGAGCAAGTACAAGGGCCTAGCGTGTGCAAAATAAATAGAACAAAGGCCTAGCGTGTGCAAAATTGCAATAACAAGGGCCTAGCGTGTGCAAAATTGCAAGAACAACGGCCTAGCGAGTGCAAAATAGCAAGAGCAAGGGCCTAGCGTGTGCAAAAAATCAAGGATAAGGGCCTAGCGTTCGCGAAATAGCAAGAGCAAGGGCCTAGCATGTGCAAAATAAAAAGAACAAGGGCATAGCGTGTGCAAAATAGCAAGTACAAGGGCCTTGCGTGTGCAAAATAAATAGAACAAGGGCCTAGCGTGTGCAAAATAAAAAGAACAAGGGCCTAGCGTGTGCAAAATTGCAAGAACAAGGGCCTAGCGTGTGCAAAATTGCAAGAACAATGGCCTAGCGAGTGCAAAATAAGAAGAGCAAGGGCCTAGCGTGTGCAAAAAATCAAGGATAAGGGCCTAGCGTTCGCGAAATAGCAAGAGCAAGGGCCTAGCATGTGCAAGATAAAAAGAACAAGGGCATAGCATGTGCAAAATAGCAAGAACAAGGGCCTAGTGTGTGCAAAATAAAAAGAACAACGGCCTAACGAGTGCAAAATTGCAAGAACAAGGGCCTAGCGTGTGCAAAATAAAAAGAACAAGGGCATAGCGTGTGCAAAAAAGCAAGAACAAGGGCCTAGCGTGTGCAAAATAAAAAGAACAAGGGCCTAGCGTGTGCAAAATATAAAGAACAAGGGCCTAGCGTGTGCAAAATTGCAAGAACAAGGGCCTAGCGTGTGCCAAATTGCAAGAACAAGGGCCTAGCGAGTGCAAAATAGCAAGAGCAAGGGCCTAGCGTGTGCAAAAAATCAAGAACAAGGGCCTAGCGTTAGCGAAGTAGCAAGAACAAGGGCCTAGCGTGTGCAAAATAAAAAGAACAAGGGTCTAGCATGTGCAAAATTGCAAGAACAAGGGCCTAGCGTGTGCAAAATAAAAAGAACAAGGGCATAGCGTGTGCAAAGAGCAAGTACAAGGGCCTAGCGTGTGCAAAATAAAAAGAACAAGGGCCTAGCGTGTGCAAAATAAAAAGAACAAGGGCCTACCGAGTGCAAAATAGCAAGAGCAAGGGCCTAGCGTTCGCGAAATAGCAAGAGCAAGGGCCTAGCATGTGCAAAATAGAAGGAACAAGGGTCTAGCATGTTCAAAATTGCAAGAACAAGGGCATAGCGTGTGCAAAATAGCAAGAATAAGGGCCTAGCGTGTGCAAAATAAAAAGAACAAGGTCCTAGCGTGTGCAAAATAAAAAGAACAAGGGCCTAGCGTGTGCAAAATTGCAAGAACAAGGGCCTAGTGTGTGCAAAATTGCAAGAACAAGGGTCTAGCGAGTGCAAAATAGCAAGAGCAAGGGCCTAGCGTGTGCAAAAAATCAAGAACAAGGGCATAGCGTTCGCGAAATAGCAAGAACAAGGGCCTAGCGTGTGCAAAATAAAAACAACAAGGTTCTAGCATGTGCACAATTGCAAAAACAAGGGCCTAGCATGTGCAAAATAAAAAGAACAAGAGCATAGCTTGTGCAAAGAGCAAGTACAAGGGCCTAGCGTGTGCAAAATAAATAGAACAAGGGCCTAGCGTGTGCAAAATAAAAAGAACAAGGGCCTAGCGTGTGCAAAATTGCAAGAACAAGGGCCTAGCGTGTGCAAATTTGCAAGAACAATGGCCTAGCGAGTGCAAAATAAGAAGAGCAAGGGCCTAGCGTGTGCAAAAAATCAAGGATAAGGGCCTAGCGTTCGCGAAATAGCAAGAGCAAGGGCCTAGCATGTGCAAAATAAAAAGAACAAGGGCATAGCGTGTGCAAAATAGCAAGAACAAGGGCCTAGTGTGTGCAAAATAAAAAGAACAACGGCCTAACGAGTGCAAAATTGCAAGAACAAGGGCCTAGCGTGTGCAAAATAAAAAGAACAAGGGCATAGCGTGTGCAAAAAAGCAAGAACAAGGGCCTAGCGTGTGCAAAATCAAAAGAACAAGGGCCTAGCGTGTGCAAAATGTAAAGAACAAGGGCCTAGCGTGTGCAAAATTGCAAGAACAAGGGCCTAGCGTGTGCCAAATTGCAAGAACAAGGGCCTAGCGAGTGCAAAATAGCAAGAGCAAGGGCCTAGCGTGTGCAAAAAATCAAGAACAAGGGCCTAGCGTTAGCGAAGTAGCAAGAACAAGGGCCTAGCGTGTGCAAAATAAAAAGAACAAGGGTCTAGCATGTGCAAAATTGCAAGAACAAGGGCCTAGCGTGTGCAAAATAAAAAGAACAAGGGCATAGCGTGTGCAAAGAGCAAGTAGAAGGGCCTAGCGTGTGCAAAATAAATAGAACAAGGGCCTAGCGTGTGCAAAATAAAAAGAACAAGGGCCTAGCGTGTGCAAAATTGAAAGAACAAGGGCCTACCGAGTGCAAAATAGCAAGAGCAAGGGCCTAGCGTTCGCGAAATAGCAAGAGCAAGGGCCTAGCATGTGCAAAATAGAAGGAACAAGGGTCTAGCATGTTCAAAATTGCAAGAACAAGGGCATAGCGTGTGCAAAATAGCAAGAATAAGGGCCTAGCGTGTGCAAAATAAAAAGAACAAGGTCCAAGCGTGTGCAAAATAAAAAGAACAAGGGCCAAGCGTGTGCAAAATTGCAAGAACAAGGGCCTAGTGTATGCAAAATTGCAAGAACAAGGGTCTAGCGAGTGCAAAATAGCAAGAGCAAGGGCCTAGCGTGTGCAAAATAAATAGAACAAGGGTATAGCATGTGCGAAATTGCAAGAACAAGGGCCTAGCGTGTGCAAAATAAAAAGAACAAGGGCATATCGTGTGCAAAATAAAAAGAACAAGGGCATAGCGTGTGCAAAATAAAAAAAACAAGGTCCTAGTGTATGCAAAATAAAAAGAACAAGGGCCTAGCGTGTGCAAAATTGCAAGAACAAGGGCCTAGCGTGTGCAAAATTGCAAGAACAAGGGCCTAGCGAGTGCAAAAGGCAAGAGCAAGGGCCTAGCGTGTGCAAAATTGCAAGAACAAGGGCCTAGCGTGTGCAAAATAAAAAGAACAATGGCCAAGCGTGTGCAAAATTGCAAGAAAAAGGGCCTAGCTTGTGGAAAATTGCAAGAACAAGGGCCTAGCGAGTGCAAAATAGCAAGAGCAAGGGCCTAGCGTGTGCAAAAAATCAAGAACAAGGGCATAGCGTTCGCGAAATAGCAAGAACAAGGGCCTAGCGTGTGCAAAATAAAAACAACAAGGTTCTAGCATGTGCACAATTGCAAGAACAAGGGCCTAGCATGTGCAAAATAAAAAGAACAAGGGCATAGCGTGTGCAAAGAGCAAGTACAAGGGCCTAGCGTGTGCAAAATAAATAGAACAAGGGCCTAGCGTGTGCAAAATAAAAAGAACAAGGGCCTAGCGTGTGCAAAATTGCAAGAACAAGGGCCTAGCGTGTGCAAAATTGCAAGAACAACGGCCTAGCGAGTGCAAAATAGCAAGAGCAAGGGCCTAGCGTGTGCAAAAAATCGAGGATAAGGGCCTAGCGTTCGCGAAATAGCAAGAGCAAGGGCCTAGCATGTGCAAAATAAAAAGAACAAGGTCCTAGCGTGTGCAAAATAGCAAGAACAAGGGCCTAGCGTGTGCAAAATAAAAAGAACAAGGTCCTAGCGTGTGCAAAGAGCAAGTATAAGGGCCTAGCGTGTGCAAAATAAATAAAACAAGGGCCTAGCGTGTGCAAAATAAAAAGAACAAGGGCCTAGCGTGTGCAAAATTGCAAAAACAAGGGCCTAGCGTGTGCAAAATTGCAAGAACAAGGGCCTAGCGAGTGCAAAATAGCAAGAGCAAGGGCCTAGCGTGTGCAAAAAATCAAGAACAAGGGCCTAGCGTTCGCAAAATAGCAAGAACAAGGGCCTAGCGTGTGCAAAATAAAAAGAACAAGGGCCTAGCATGTGCAAAATTGCAAGAACAAAGGCCTAGCGTGTGCAAAATAAAAAGAACAAGGGCATAGCGTGTGCAAAGAGCAAGTACAAGGGCCTAGCGTGTGCAAAATAAATAGAACAAGGGCCTAGCGTGTGCAAAATAAAAAGAACAAGGGCCTAGCGTGTGCAAAATTGCAAGAACAAGGGCCTAGCGTGTGCAAAATTGCAAGAACAACGGCCTAGCGAGTGCAAAATAGCAAGAGCAAGGGCCTAGCGTGTGCAAAAAATCAAGGATAAGGGCCTAGCGTTCGCGAAATAGCAAGAGCAAGGGCCTAGCATGTGCAAAATAAAAAGAACAAGGTCCTAGCGTGTGCAAAATAGCAAGAACAAGGGCCTAGCGTGTGCAAAATAAAAAGAACAAGGTCCTAGCGTGTGCAAAGAGCAAGTATAAGGGCCTAGCGTGTGCAAAATAAATAAAACAAGGGCCTAGCGTGTGCAAAATAAAAAGAACAAGGGCCTAGCGTGTGCAAAATTGCAAAAACAAGGGCCTAGCGTGTGCAAAATTGCAAGAACAAGGGCCTAGCGAGTGCAAAATAGCAAGAGCAAGGGCCTAGCGTGTGCAAAAAATCAAGAACAAGGGCCTAGCGTTCGCAAAATAGCAAGAACAAGGGCCTAGCGTGTGCAAAATAAAAAGAACAAGGGCCTAGCATGTGCAAAATTGCAAGAACAAAGGCCTAGCGTGAGCAAAATAAAAAGAACAAGGGCATAGCGTGTGCAAAGAGCAAGTACAAGGGCCTAGCGTGTGCAAAATAAATAGAACAAGGGCCTAGCGTGTGCAAAATAAAAAGAACAAGGGCCTAGCGTGTGCAAAATTGCAAGAACAAGGGCCTAGCGTGTGCAAAATTGCAAGAACAACGGCCTAGCGAGTGCAAAATAGCAAGAGCAAGGGCCTAGCGTGTGCAAAAAATCAAGGATAAGGGCCTAGCGTTCGCGAAATAGCAAGAGCAAGGGCCTAGCAT
>CANXME010000285.1:0-65000 GCA_948144175.1 Closterium sp. NIES-65
ACCACTGTCGGTGCTGCGGCAACGTGTACTGCAGCAAGTGCACTGGCTACGTGCTGCCGCTCAACCCGCTCAGCGCCATGGTGAGACGCTGACACGTGGCACCTGGGAAACAGGACTGCCACGTGGAGTACGGTCACGCTCTTTAAGGTCAATTATGCTGTGATCACCTGTTGTCACCCGTCCAGGATCACTTAACTTGACCCCGTTGACTCCATTTGACTGCAGATTGAGGCGGGAGGGGTGAAGGCCAAGGTCTGTGAACTGTGCTACGAGGTAAGCTGCTGACGTGGACAGGGCATGACTGCTGTTGACTGGGGCTGAATTTCTGAAAACACCCTCAAAGTACCACAGCCACTCTCTCAGTCATGTTCAACCGCCAATCCCGCTCTCTAATTCTGGGACCCCACTTAAAGAATCTCAGCTTTTCAGGATGTGCATCCCTTCATCCTTCTCTCCTTGCCTGTCCGCATGGAACGTGCACAGCGTGCAGTGGACGAGGGGTATGCGGAGAGCACAGGCAGCGAGGGCGACGGTGAAGCAGGTGGCAGTGTGGACGGCGCACAGGGGTATGACGGAGCCGAGTCCCCTGCTGGCGCGCCTGCTGACAGCCACACACACGCGTCAAGTGCTAAGGCAGGCCCCTCAGGCTTGACTGCGGAGCAAGCACCCTCCCCCAACTCCATCCTCTCCTCCTCCCCTTCCTCCTCCGCTGCTACCCCTGCTGCCGCCACTGCCAACAGCAGCGACGGCAGCAGTACCAGCTCAGCGCCACCCCCCTCATCCTTCGACTCATCCATCCCACGCCCCTCCAGTGCCGGCCCCTCCACTCTCTCCGACCGTTTGAGCCACGCGCGCCCGCCCTCCTCACTAGAGGAGGACATATTCGGCGCGCGCCCTCGCCTGCGCGTTGCTGTGCTGCAGGACCACCGCCCGCACTCCAGCGGGGGCCGCGTAGCCTCCTCCGCCTTCCCCCGCTTCAACTCCATTTCCGGTGCTGCCAGCACACAAGGCAGCGGCACCGGGGGTGCTGGTGGGAGTGGGAGCATTAGTATTGGCGGGGTTGGCATGGGGGGCAGGTTGCAGGGTAGTGGTGGCAGCGGGGACTTGTTTCAGCGCAGCGTCACTCTCTCTGCCTCACATGAGCGCGCCACCAGGGCGCAGGTGAGTGGGCTGAGCGTGGAGGGAGGTGCAGACAGCAGTGCCACCATCAGCAGCAGTACTACCAACAGTTATTCCGCCTTTGCTGGTGCTGCCAGGAGCAGCAGCAGCAGCGCCGTGACCACCAGCACTGGTGAGAGCAGCAGGGGGGCAGGCGACCGGGTGCGGGTGCTGCAGAGGTACCGCCATCTGTCAGTCTCTCTGGACGAGGAGAGGGGCGCGCGCAAGGGCAGGGGCGCTGCAGCAGGCGCGTGGGCAGCTGCGGACAGAGCAGCAGCGGTGGGGCCACAGCATTTGGATCTCGCGGGGAGTGGGGGGGGCGTGGGGGGAACGGGAGGGGGAGGCGGGATGGGCGGTAGAGTGCCGCTGGGGCTGCCTCCCAGGGCAGACGCGAGGCAGAAACAGCAGCAGCAGCAACAGCAGCAGCAGGGGGAGGGCAGCAGGGGTGGCAGTGGTGGGAGCATGCGGGGGGGAACAGCAGGGCCGGGCAACAAGATAGGGCTGTCTCTTGACCTGCTGGCTAAGATGAACTTCCCCTCTCAGCCCTCCCCCTCCCACCCCTCTCCCTCTCACCCCTCCTCCGCGCAACCTTCCCCCTCTCTTACATCCGAACCTTCTTGGAAACGACCATCCCCGCTTCAGTCCCCCGCATCCGCGCTCATTTCCCCCCAGCCCTTCTCCCCCTCCCCCTGGGCGCAGCCTGGGCGCGCCATGGGGGGCAGGGAGAGCGCGGATGTGCTGGTGATTGCGGACAGAGGGGCGGAATTGGAGGCGGAGGGCGAAGGGGATTGGGACTCTGAGGGCTTGGGCATGCTGGGAGGAGGTAGGCACGCCATGGAGGAAAGGAGGGGTGGGGGGCAGTTACGGGGAGGGCAGGTTGGCGGGGTGAGTGTGGAGGACCGAGAAAGGGAGGAGCAGGAAAGAGAGGCTCGGGAGAGGGAGGAGCGGGAGAGGGTGGAAGGGGAGCAGAGGCGGAGGGAGGAGCTGTATGAGGAGCTGGGGGCGGGGCTGCTGCTGGAATCCCCCTCAGCGCACGTCAAGGGCCAAGTGAAGAGCGTGCAGCTGCACGACCTGCTGGCCGCTTGGGAGAAGGGCGAGAGGTGGGCCGCTCCTCTCCTCACACACTCCCTGCTGCTTGCTTCCTGCTCTACCCATTTCTTCCTCTGCCATCTCGGCTTCTCGTTTCCTTGCACTCATCCTCTGACGTCTCTCACCCCATTGCCTCTCTCCGTCCTCCCACTTCCACTGTCGATTCCCTGCTACCCAATCCCCCATACATACCCCACCCTGTGCAGTGTTCTAGACTCCACCACCACCACCGTCTCGCCCCTGCCTGCCGTCTCGCCCCTGCCTGCCGTCTCGCCCCTGCCTGCCGTCTCACCCCTGCCGGCTACAGCCTCCCCTCTCACACTCCTCGCCTCCATCTCGCACCGCATGGGCCTCGCTCCCACCCCCCCTGCCCCCGCTGCCCCTGCTGTGGAGCAGCGTGGCGAGGGGAAGGGAGAGGGGGGGCACAAGGAGGCAGCGGAGGCAGCAGCAGGGGGGGCAGGCAAAGGGGTATCAGCGGAGGCGATTCAACGCCTGCTCTGGACTGACGGCGAGCCCACCGCCGTCCCTGCCTCTGCCGCTGCAGCCGCCCCTGATACCGCTGCCGAACCTGCTGCAACTGCCGACCCTGCTGCTGCCGGTGCCGCAGCTGCGGCATTGCCAGGGGACGCCACTTCCCCCAGCAGGGGCCAGGCGCTGGACGAGGTGAAGCGCAGCCTCGCCGCTTCCATGGGCGCTGCTGGTGGGGGCGGAGATCCCCGCACTGCTGCAGCGAGCGGTGCAAGCAGCGCACCTCAGGAGTCCACCCCCTTGGATGCCAAGGCCCCTGGGGCGGAAGCACCCGGAGCAAGTGGCGGGGCAGCGGCTGCACCGCCTGCCTCGGCTGTGCGTGCAGCGCCGGCATCGCTGCTGCAGTGGTCGTCCAGCGATGTGCTGCACTGGCTGCGCTCCTCCGTGCCCTTCCGCTCCGCCCCCGCCTCCCGTGCGTGCTTCCATCTCCTGCTCTGCTCGCCTGCCCTCCACACCCTCTTGCTGCCTCCTCTTATCCCCTGCGACCTCCTGTGCCTTTATTCATTTCCCTCTATGCTGCACTGTATCACTCCCCACTGTGCTGCCTGCATGGCCCATGGCAGACTATGCCGCTGATTTTGAGAAGGCGGGGGTGGAGGGGATCACACTGGTGGGCATGACACGTGGCCACCCTGCATTGGCCAACATGCGCCCTGCTGACCTGGTGGCGTTCGAGGTGAGCACAGCACACATGCCATGCGTGCATGTGTGTGTCACGCACATGCCATGCGTGCATGTGTGTGTCTTGCACATGCTATGCGTGCATGTGTGTGTCTCGCACATGCCACATACCGTGCAGCAGCTTCCATTTGCCCTCTGCAATGACCTGTCTCAACACAACCACCCCTGTGCTTGCACCTGTGTTTCCCTGGCTGCACCTCGTCCTGTGCCTCACCCTGCGCCTCCCCTCTGCCTTTCCCCGCCCTGCCCTTTTGCATCCCCTCACATGCACCTCCACCTCGCCTCCACATTCCCTGACACCCTCGCCCGCCCATCGCTCTGCCCATCACTCCGCCCATCACTCCGCCCATCACTCCGTCCATCACTCCGTCCATCACTCCGCCCATAACTCCGCCCATCACTCCGCCCATCACTCCGTCCATCACTCCGCCCATAACTCCGCCCATCACTCCGCCCATCGCTCCCCGTGGGTGCCCGGATGGGTGGGGGGAAGATGGCAAGTCAGGTGGAGCGCCGGCGTGTCGTGGCGGCACATGCAGCAGGCCAGGCTGCACCAGAGCTCGCCGCACGGCCCGCCACAGCAGTGGGGGTCACTGGGATGGACTCGCAGCAGCTCAGGCCTGGACAGGCAGGGCAGCAGCAGCAGCAGCAGCAGCAGCAGGCGAAGCTGGTGCCGCCGCGGCAGTTCCGTGCTCTGCATCTGGACGGCTTCTCCTCTGCCAGCTCGCGGTGCGTGGTGTGGCGGCACCGCGCTGCACACCAGTTATCCAGTGCTCACATCTGGCACTCGCTACATTATGACCACTGCTCTCTCACAGTCGCCACACGCACATGTGCACTACACAACTCACATAACCCACACGATCTTTGCATTGCTTCCTGCCCGTGCTCTCCAGTTCGCATCACACTACTCATCCCTCCTCTCGTAGCCAACATGTCGGCACTCACAGCTCATGACCCCCCCGTCTCCCCTTCCTCGTTCTTCCATCACTCCCCCTCTCTCTCCCCCCAGAGCCACAACTCCAGCCGACACACCCCACTCCACGGACTCTCGCATACTCAACCCTGTCCCCGCCCGTCCTGCCACTGCTGCTGCCGGCAGCGGTGGTGTGGGGGGGCAGAAGAAGGGGGCAGTGAGCAGTGGCGGGGGCGGCGGGTGGCTGTTTGGGTGGAGCAGTGGCGCTACCAAGGACAGCCCCGCCAGTGCCGAGGTGGGTAGTATGACACACAATGGACGGCAAAAGGGGGAGGTGGGGGTGGGAGAGGGGAGGGGGGGTAGGGAATATGTAATAGGGCTAACTCTATTTTCTCCTGTTTTGATTGTGTGCTCTGATTGCATGTTGCGTGTGCCGTGCGGTGCCGTGGTGCTGTGGCAGGCGGTGGAGGCAAGGGACGAGGTGGCAGCAGCGGAGGAGAGAGAGCAGACAGCCAAAGCCAAGTGAGTGCCGTGTGTGTGCCTGCTGGAATGCCTGCTCTGCCTGCTCTGCCAGCCAGGCACATGTTTGACACTCTGTGACCTTGCATGTGACTGCATGTGAGGGTGCATGTGACAGTGCATGTGCTTTGCTGGGCCCCTCCCCTCCTTCTCCCTGCTTCTGCTTCAACAGTGATGAATCACCATGTCAACATTCACACCTGCACCACGTGTCCCATTCAAACCTCTCTCTTCTTTCCTCTCTCCCATCCCTGTTTCACCGCTGCACCGCACGGCGCACACCAGGCTGTCACATCTGGATGCCATGCTCAAGCGATCGCTGCTTGTCGAGTACCTTCACACACGCCAGGTATGCATGTGGGTCTCACCTTACCTGCCGGCTGCTTTGTGAATGCATGCAAGTGAACGAGTGCATGCAAGTGAATGAGTGCATGCAAGTGAACGAGTGCATGCAAGTGAACGAGTGCATGCAAGTGAACGAGTGCATGTGAGTGAGTGCAACCACCCATGCCTGCAACCCTGACATCCCCACTGTCCCCAACTCTCAGGTTCTGAGGTCCATCAAAGCCCCAACCGACCGTGCACCTTTCCCCATCATCCCCCTACCCACTCCCCCTGCCTTGAGCAGCGGTGGGCGCCCATGGGGGGCGAGGGGCCCCTGCCAGTGGACGACCCTGAAGCAGAGGATGAGTGGCTGCCACACTTCGTTGCTCTCTCCGCCAATGAGGTTTCCTGCTACCGCCAGGCCTCAGGTGTGCCACTCTGTCACCTCTCCACGTTCTGACACGCACCAGGTGTATCTACACGGGATTCCTTCCCTATGATTCTGCCCAACACCGCCTCTGAAACTTGATTTCCTCCTCCTCCCTTTCTCCCTCCTTCGCTCTTTTTCTCCCTTTCCTGCCCTTTCCACTCCCCTCCCTCCCCACCCCACTACCTCATTCTCCCCTACCCCCTCCTCCAGACCTGGACCCCGAGGTGAGCATCCCGTTGGACAGTGTGGCGGCAGCAGGGACACTGGAGGCAGGGGGGGAGGCGGGGGAGGAGGCAGAGGACTGGCTGGTGTTCCACCTCACCACGGGGTACGGGCTGCGCCTCGAATGTGCCACTCGCAGCCGCGTCAAGGTGAGCACCCACCCGCCCCGTGCTGCCACGGCCCGGGGGAATGTGCTGCTTTGGGGGGTCAGGAATGGGGTTGGGGGAGGGGTGATGTATTTTTAACAGGATACAGTGCACATGCACTTGTGCACAGAGCTTATTCTGATGCATGCTGATTTTCGTGCACGTGCCATCTTCCCTTTTGCGGAACAAGCAGCTGCAATTGTGGCTTGCAACCATTCACGAGGCGGTGGAGAATGTCGCCATGAGGAAGCAAAGAGGAAGGCCTCGATCCGCAGCTAGTGGAGGTCGCTGACGCACATGCGACCTGCGATATTAAGGCTTGTTTATGTGCTATACATAGTGTAGGCATTGTGCTGTAATAGTTTTTTTTTATTGTACGGAACTGTATTAGTGTAAGGAATTTTGCTAATTCCTTACTAAGGCACCGCTTACGCGTACATTTCCAACTTTTCGGAGTTCAGGCTCGGTCCGACGACCTCGCCTCCCGAACGTCCTCCGCGTCGCCTTCGGGTTTTCCAAACCCAAACCTACACCCAACCCTCGCACGACTTCGCGACCTCGGGCTTAGCTAGTCTTGCTATATTATGCCTAGGCCCCGATGTTTGCTCAGTAGTTGTAATCACTTCCGCGATATTGCATTATGTGTGAAATAAATGACCAGGAATGAAATGACTAAGTCAGAGTTGGGTACAAATACAACCCTAGAAAGCTGTACCCCATATGTGCTACCCCACTATAGCCTACAAACATGCATCAGCTATAATAATCTGACACACCCCCATAGGCTAAGTGGGGGAGAACAAGGGGTCACAAGACCAGTCAAGCAAAGCAAAGCAAAGCAAGCTCAGGGTGGATAACAAAGTCACCACACAGTCCGAGCACAAGAGCAGGGCCAGAGGCCAGTTCACATGCAGGAGTACAGACATATATATAAAACTAGACAAGCAGGAGCAGGTATATATATGTCACAGAACAAGTAAAGTCAAGAAGAGAGCAAGTGAGGCAAGACAGGCACAAGACCCAGCTGGGTGCAGAAGCGCTGATGGTCACAAGGCGCGAGTGCCTTGGTGAACACATCAGCAGTGTTGGCCTCAGAGGCCACGTACGCAAGTCGCAACTGACCACGCTGCTGCAGCTCACGAGCAAGGAAGTAGCGGAGAGCAATGTGCTTCGTTCTGTGCTCCAAGCGCTGCTCTCGGCACAAGGCCAGCATGGCCTTGTTGTCTACATACAGCACTGGAGGAGAACGAGGCGGCTCTCCAAGGTCAGTCAGCAGGTAGGTGAGCCAGCGAAGCTCCTGTGCAGCCATGGCCCCGGCGTAGATCTCAGCATCACAACTGGAGCTGAGAACCGAAGACGAACGAGTAGACCGCCACGAGACAGAGCCAGAACCAAGACTGAAGGTGTAACCCTGTGACGACCGCTGCGTAGCCTGGTCGTCAGCCCAAGAAGCGTCCGCGTGGCCTGTAAGGACCACTGGACTCCGCCCTCCAAGCACTAGCCCCATGCCCGATGTACTGCACAGGTAGCGCAATACCCTCTTCGCTGCAGCCATGTGCTCTGATCGGTGTCTCCGAGTAGCAACATAGCGTGCAAGAATGCTTAGAGGGTATGCAAGGTCAGGTCGAGTGCAGGTCATCAGGTACATGAGGCAGCCAACAAGTTATGGGTACGGGCCACTCGACTCTACGGACTCATCCGAAGGCAGAGCTGAGAGTGAGTGGCGAGTAGACAGAGGAGTGGCCTGAGGCGAGGAGTACGTGAAGCCGAAGCGCTGAAGGACCTGCTGCACCATGTGTGATTGAGTCAAGGTGATGGTGCGGCGTGCTCTGTCCCGAGTGATCTGCAAGCCAAGGTAGCTGCGCAGTTCACCCAGGTCTGTGCACGTGTGTCTCTTCAGTAGCTCGGACTTCACGTAGGCGAGTCCAGCAGTGTCCGCTGTGGCAAAGACCAAGTCGTCGACGTACACGAGGATGTAGAACGGCGGCAGTGAAGTGTCGGTGCGCAGAAACAGCGACGGGTCAGCAGTAGACGGAGCAAACCCAAGAGCCGCAAGCGTAGTCCTCAGTGTGTCGTGCCACTCACGCGGTGCCTGGCGGAGACCGTAGACTGGCCGTCGGAGGCTCCACTGGGTGCCAGGAGGGAAAGTCCCAGTGAAGCCAGGTGGACGGCGCAGCCAGATCTCCTCGTGCAGGCTACCCTGCAGGAACGCAGTGCTGAAGTCGAGAGAGTGAAGCTCGTAGTCGCGCTGAGCGGCTATGTGCAGCAGCACCCGAAGAGTGGTCATCTTTGGGGTGGAAGAGAAGGTCTGAAAGTAGTCAACTCCCTGCCGCTGGCTGAAGCCACGAGCAACGTACCGCGCTTTGAAGACAGGTGGAGAGCCCGGCGGCCGCTTCACCCGGAAGATCCACATGCCACTGACGATGTTCGCCCCTGGAGGGGGAACTGCGTCAACGTAGGTGCCTGTGGACTTCCAGGAAGCCATCTCTGCATCCATAGCTGCCTGCCACTGAGAGGAGTAGGGACCCTCTACGGCCTCCGCGTAAGAGCGCGGAGTCGGGATGTCTAGTGCATCCGGGTCTCCCTCAGGGGCAAGCAGTACAGACGCGAGATGAGGTGAAGCAGCAGCCAGACACTGTAACTCCTCCTGCCTGTCCTCTAGGACGTCCGTGCCAAGAGCACACTCACCCCCGACGGACGGAGGACAGACAGACGCAGACTCAGCAACAAGACTAGCAGCGTAGTCTAGACGACAGCGAGCAGCAAAGTCGACGAGCTCAGCGACAAGAGCAGACGCAGCAGTGGACTCAAACGAGGGGTCAGTGACGACAGTAGCAAGCAGACGCGTGACAGTAGGACTGGCAGCACGAAGAGAGTCCGACTCAGGGTCGGCAAGCGCAGGAAGAGAGGACTCAGGAGGAGAAGGCAAAGGGGCACGCAGAGGAGCAGTGGACAGACGCAGAGACATCCGGTGCGTGCCAGGGACAGGAGGAGGACGCTGACGCGAACCGCGACCACTAGCGCTAGCAGCACGAACAGGCGACGCGGGACGAGACGCAGGCTCACGACGCTCAGTAAGACCTCCAGTAGGACCAGTGTAAGGAGAGGGAACAGGCAGAGGAGAGGAAGGCTCCAACAGTGACTGCGACTGGACAGGCTGTGGACACTCTACCGGAGGAGAACGACCAAGAACCTGCTGCAGGAGCGGAACGAAGTACGGCCGAGGCCGCGCGGCAGCTCCAGACTCAGCAGGGACAACACCAGCACCCTCAGCGACAGTACCAGCGCCACCAACACCTCTAGCGGCGGGACCTCCAGCAGTACCAGCTGCAGAACCACCGCGAGGACAGACATCAGTGGTCTCAGCACCAACATCCTCAGCAGCTCCAGCTCCAGGAGGACCCGCAGGCCCAGCAGCTCCGGGACCGACAGCACTAGCACCCTCGACGGTCGAAGAAGCTCCAGCTCCAGCAGCACGCCTCCAGCGGCGAGCAAACCACTCGCGCAGCTCCTGTGGAGAGAGGGGCTCCCGTCGAGACGCAGCAGCAGGAGAAACCCCAGGCTCAGCACCCCCAGGCTCAGCAGCTCCCAACTCAGCACCCCCAGGCTCAGCAGCTCCAGGCACAGCACCCCCCGGCTCAGCACCCTCCGCAGTAGTACCCCTAGGCCCAGCACCCCCAGGCTCAGCACCCCCAGTAGCAGCACCTCCACGCCCGGCACCCCCGCGCACAGCACCCCCAGAGTCAGCACCCCCAGGCCAAGCACCCGCAGCAGCACCAGAGTCACCAGTAACCTCGACCGGGTCAACTGCGTCTACCTGGGACACACCTGAGGGGGCAGGAACCTGAGGGGGGAGGGGGTCTACCGGGGGGGGAACCGGCACAAGGAAGTCCGGCGGAGGGGGGAGGGAAGGAGTGCGGTAGGGCAAGAGGCGGTAGAAGAGGACTGACTCGTCGAACGTGACGTCCTGGGAGGACAGAACACGACGAGAGGAGGGGTGGTAAAACTGCCACTCTGGAGCATCAGTGGGGAAGCCAAGGAAGACACAGGGAGCAGCACGAGGGGACAGCTTGTCCGCAGACAAGTCGCGGACAAACGCCCGAGATCCCCAGACACGGAACGCCGACGCATCGCCAACCTTCCCCGTCCACAGCAAGACTGGGGACATCGCGGGCCGAGAGACCCTGGGGTGAAGGTTGAGCTGATGCGCCGCGTACCTCACCGCAAACGGCCACAGAAAATGGGGAGCAGCCGCATGCATCATGGACGTACAAGCGACATCCATGACCATGCCAATGCGGCGCTCAGCAATCCCATTTTGCTGTGGAGAGTCCGGAAGCGTGAAGGTCTGGCGGATCTCCCGTGCACGACAGTAGTCTCGCAGAAGGCGCGAGGAGAACTCTCCGCCTCTGTCCGAGTGCAGACGCAAAACAGGAAAGTCCGAGCCGAAGCTCTTTCTGAGCTGGAGACGAGCCTCGCGGATCCAGTCGATCAGCACCTCAGTGACATCACCCTTGCTGCGCAAGGGGAGGACTGTGGTGTAACGCGAGTAGTCGTCAACCACCAACAGAAAGTAGCGCTCGTGACCCTGCCTACGGACGGGGGCTGGGCCCCACACGTTCATGTGAAGCGTCTGCAGAGGAGCCTCTGTCGGGGGGAACTGGGAGGAGTGAGGAGCAGCCCGGAGGCGACCCTCAACACAGGGGACACAGGAAGGTCCTGGCCCGGAGGGAAGGGGAGGGAGAGACTGGGGAAGACCAGAGAGAAGGACACGGGAAGCCATGCTCCGAAGACAAGGGCAAGGAGGGGTGGCCAAGACGGTGGTGCCACAGGAGAGTCTCGTGAGACAGGAGGCGACAAGAACAGGGGGCAGACTCAGGACCTGACCGGGACGCAGCAGCAAGCACCTGACCTGACACAGCCACCTGACCAGACGCAGGGACAGGAGGAGACTCAACGGTCAGGGTGTAGAGACTCGACCCCGGCCGACGCGAGAACGTGGCCAGGTGTCGGCCTGTGCGTGCCTCCGTGCAGTGGGTCACCCGCTGACTCGCAGAAGTGAACCGGTGAACCCCCACATCCTGCAGGTCCGCGCCACTCACCAAGTTCGTAGAGAACGAGGGAAGGTACAAACCAGACAGGGTGCCCGAAGGGGCAGCCGGACACGGGAGGAGAGTGGAGAAGTGAGAGAGGACAGGACCCCCAGAGGGGTCAGCCAGGGAGACGGCAACCGGCCGGCCAAGCAGCGTAAGGGTGGTGCGGTCTCGAAAGAAGGAGCGAGAAGCCCCAGAGTCAAGTGTGAAAGTAAGGGAGGACGAGGGCGACGTAGTACCTGAGAGCGCAATCTCACCAGTACCTGAGAGCGCAGACGCACTGGCACCTAGAGCAGCAGCCTCACAAGCACCTAGCGCAGCAGTACCAATGCCTGGGTCGGGCTGGAAACACCGGTAACCCTCAGTCTCCTCACTAATAGTCACAGCATACATAGCAGCAAGGTTAGCATCAAAATCAAGATCAAAGATCGCTACACCAGCCCTAAGAAGCTCATCCTAGCGAGGGATCTCACTAGCCCCGGGGAACTGCTGACGCCAAGCGTCCGTCAAGCGGCCAAAGCAGCGCTGGGTGGGGTGGGCACCCCCACACTGCTCACCCGCGCGGTCGCAGGAACGAAGGACGTAGGTGCAAGGACCAGTACCCCCACCCCTCTGACGCTGAGTGTACCACTCACGAAGCTGCTGAGGCGGAGGGATGTCACGCGAACGCTGCTGCTGCTGTTGCTGCGAGCGCTGGCCACCACCACCGCCGCTCCGCTGCTGGGTACCACCCCGACCAGCTCCACCCCCTCCACCACCACCGCCTCCTCCGCTGCCTCCTCCGCCGCCTCCACCTCCGCCGCTGCCACCACCACCACCGCTGCCACCACCACCGCCGCCTCCGCCGCTGCTGCCACCACCACCACCACCCCCGCCACTACTCCCGCCGCCACCCCCACTCCCTCCGCCGCCTCCGCCGCCACCGCCACCGCCCCCTCCAGCTCCACCCGCGCCCTTGCCCCCCTTGCCCTTGCCAGAGCAACGTCTCCCACTAGGGGCAGACGCCGCGCCGACCGACTCAAGACCAAGCAGGTCGGCAGCAGCAGCAGAGGCAACAGAGGGCAGCAAGGGGGAAGGAGAGCACCCCTCAAAGATGGGGGTGCGAGGGTCTCCACGAGAAGCACCTACAGCGACTATGCTCTTCTCCGCTGCGAGGAGGGCCTTCTCGAGGAGGTTGACGGTGAGGGTGGTGGGACAGACTGCGAGAAAGTGGTCCCTGACGACGCGAAGGGAGTCAGGGAGGCGCGCGACTACGTAGTAGAGAGCGATGTACATGGGGGGGGGGTTCTTAGCGCAGAACTCAGCAGGAAGGGCGGCGCGGTAGCGAGTGTCACTAGTGCGGAGGTGCGTAATGAGGTTAGCGTCAGTGGGAAAGGCAGAGAGGTCAGGAAAGAGGTAGGGAAGCATGAGACGGCTCAGTGCAGCAGTGGCAGGGGAGGAGTAGCGCGCAACTACAGCGTCGTACAAGGTCTGAGCACTCTTGTACTGACTAAAGTGCGCGTTCTCAGAGGTAGGGAGGTGGCGACGCACAGCAAGACGTGCAGAAGCATCGTGGGTGGCCCACTGAGAGCGCACAGTGGGATCAGCATCAGCAGCTGGAGCAGGAGAGGCGCCAGAGGTAAGGTCAAAGAGAGAGAGGCTGTCTGCCCTATCGCACTGTAAAAACAACTGCAGGTCGTCTACCCAGACCTCAAAGTCAATGGCGCGACCCTCAGCGTCAAAAGCTAGGACACTAGGGGTAGCCATGACGATGACAGCAAAGCAGTGCAAGCAGTAGGGGAAGAGCACGCAGTGACAGTGGGACTGTGCTCACCAGGCAGGGCAGGCCGGGCAACTCTGCAGAAGGGCGGCTCGGCGACTCAGCGACTCGGCTGCTGGGCGGCTCGGCTCCCGGGCGGCTCGGCGGCAGGGCGGCTCTGGTGCAAGGCGGCTCGGCTCCCGGGCGGCTCGGCGGCAGGGCGGCTCGGGTGTAGGGCGGCTCGGCTCCCGGGCGGCTCGGCGGCAGGGCGGCTCGGGTGCGGGGCGGCTCGGCTGCACTGCTGCTCGGCTGCTGCAGGTGGGCGGCTTGGCTGCTGCAGGTAGGGTGGCGGAGCCGCGAGATCAGGGGCAGCGGGGCCGAAGTAGCAGGGCCGGCAGGTGCAGCGGCGGGGACGGCGGGGCCGCGGCTGGTGGAGCGGCGGGGCCGGCAGAGAGGGTGGTGGAGTTGCGGCTGAGCAGGCGGCGGGGCCGGCGGCATAGCGGGCGGCGGGGCCGCGTCGTAGTCGGCGGCTGGGCCGCGTAGTAGCGGGCGGCGAGGCCGCGTCAGAGCAGGCGGCGGGGCCGCGTCAGAGGCGGCGGCGGGGCCGCGTCAGATCAGGCGGCGGGGCCGCGTCAGAGGTGGCGGCGGGGCCGCGTCAGATCAGGCAGCGGGGCCGCGTCAGAGGTGGCGGCGGGGCCGCGTAAGAGGTGGCGGCGGGGCCGCGTCAGAGCAGGCGGCGGGGTCGCGTCGTAGCGGGCGGCGGGGCCGCGTTAGAGTAGGCGGCAGGGCCGCGTCAGAGCAGGCGGCAGGGCCGCGTCAAGCAGGTGGCGGGGCCGCTTCGTAGCTGGCGGCGGGGCCGCGATCGGGCGGCGGGGCCGCGACGTGGCGGCGGGGCCACGATCGGGTGGCGGGGCCGCCATCAGAAGGGGTGGCGGGGCCGCGTCTGAGGGACGGCGGGGCCACGAGGGAAAGGGCGACTCGAGGGGTCGCTAAAAAAAAAAGGTGCGCGCCTCGGGGCGCGCTTCGGTGGGCCCTAGGCAACGTTCTTACAGGGAACTCGCTCTATACCATGTGAAATAAATGACCAGGAATGAAATGACTAAGTTAGAGTTGGGTACAAATACAACCCTAGAAAGCTGTACCCCATATGTGCTACCCCACTATAGCCTACAAACATGCATCAGCTATAATAATCTGACATTTTGCGCACTCTTCTTTCATACAACTCATAACACCTGGTATCAGAGCTACTTTCCTAGGTTACCCTCCACTTTTCGGGGTAGTTTAGTACGGGGGTGCGATAGGTTTGGTGGGCTGCAAAGCGGTCGGCTGAGAGATAGATACGATTATCTCGCTCCGACTAATAGCGTTTGCGCCTTCATCAAAACCAGAAAAATCGTTGTTAACCCCCTGCCCTTTGGACGAAGCCTGCGACACATGGACCAGGCGGAGTTAAACGAGCTCATGCAACAGTTTCGGGCGCTGCAGGCCAACATGCAGACTATGTCTGGCGAGTTGGAGCGCCTGAGGGAGGAAAACGCCGAGCTACGCCAGACGCGAGGTGAAGCGCGTCAGGAGTCGCCCGCCGTGGATGAAGCAGGAAGCAGTTTCGTGCCTAACGACCAGGTCCTCAGCGAGCTACAGAACTCGCTGGACGCTGAAGTTGAGCGGACAGCAGGAACGCAACGAGCACAAGGGATGCAGGAGCAACAGTTACAGCCGAGGCAACAGTCGCAGACGATGCCACGACAGGCACCAGCGACAACCCCGGTGATGGCTTCAATGGCGCCCCCGATGCATGCAGCAGCAACAGTCTCAACAACTGTTAAAATAAAACCGACGAACCCGCCCCCGTTCTGTCAGAATAATATATAAACCTATATATTGTTTTGTAACTGCTTGTAGTGTAGACTACTGTAGTTATATAATGTTCTGTTGTGGTGGTACACCTTTCATCTTGCCTATTTGTACTGCTCGCTCTATAGTGAAACCCCTCTTTGTTGAAACTTTCTCGACTCTCCTAACCCTACTCACTCGAGCTCGATCTCTACTACTGAACTCACTATGGCTTCTATGCCTTCCTACTAAGAACGTTTCTTCACATGTTACCAGAGTGAGGTTCCTATCCTAGGACCTGATTTTTTTTCCCATGGGCCCACCACTTCTCGTTCCTGCCATGGCGCTCGTCGCGGCCTCCCAAGCACCCGTTCAGCCGCTAGTCGTGACGTCGCGCGTGGCGGGTCTAGGTCTGTTCGTCGCGGCCCCAGTCGGCGGCCCCGTCGTCTACCCATCGCGCCCTCCTGCAACCTCGTCACGCCCGGTCGCAGCCCCGAACGTGTGCATCGACGGTCGCTTTGGGGGGAGACGGCGGGTGTGGCGGCCGAGTTACTTCAGCCGCCGATCGCACCCCCTGCCCCACCCTCCCGTCGACAATGCGGCTGCTACCGCTGCAGCTGCCTCGCAAGCGACGACGAGCTGTGCGCAGCACTCGTTGCGGCACTTGTTGCACCCATCCGTTACTCCCCCTTCCTACCCGACAGCTCACCAACCCCACCCGAGCCCGCTGCCGTTTTCTTCCACTGTGGACGACGGTGTGGAGGGGGGGGAGGGGGAGGCGCGAGGGTGGTTGACGCCCCTCTGTTCGCTACTGCACGTGCAACAGTGTGGGGGGGAGGCTTTGGGGAGGCGGGTGTGAGCAAGAAGCTGCCGCCCCTCCTCTCTCTCTCACTGCCGCACGTGCCGCTGTGGGGGGGGGAGTGAGGGGGCGACGGAAGTCAGCCGGTCATCTGCTGCTGACGCCAGCTGCTGCCGTGGCACCTCCAGCTGCCGCCCCTTCTACCACCTACCTTTTTTTTGTTGTCTCTGTTTTTTGCTACCTTGTGCTGGGGCCTGCAGGTGCTGCCGTCGAGCCGCTGCTGTCCTGCTGCATGTTGCAGCCACAGAGCCTGCTCCTCAGGCGACCTGCCGCCCCACCACCTCCTACTGTTTTTACCTTGGTAAAGGGGTTCGTACAGCTGGATCTGCCATCACTGCACCTGTTGTCACTTCACTTGCCTGTTGCTATGATTTCCGCTGCGGCCTATTTGGTGTACCCCATTATGGGGGCGTTGACTGCATATTCTTCCCTACAGGCACTTATGGGGGCGTGTCAGAATAATATGTAAACCTATATATTGTTTTGTAACTGCCTGTAGTGTAGACTACTGTAGTTATATAATGTTCTGTTGTGGTGGTACACCTTTCATCTTGCCTATTTGTACTGCTCGCTCTATAGTGAAACCCCTCTTTGTTGAAACTTTCTCGACTCTCCTAACCCTACTCACTCGAGCTCGATCTCTACTACTGAACTCACTATGGCTTCTATGCCTTCCTACTAAGAACGTTTCTTCACACGTTCAACCCCAGCGACAAAGCCGTCACTGTGTCAGCTTAGTTGTTCGGTGTAGAGGTGTTTTTCAATGCTGCGCAAATTGCTGACGATGCTACCCGCATTAATTTTGCAGTGTCACTATTGCGAGGACCGGCGTTGGAATGGTGGAAGCGGACTCTTCAGCCAGAGGGGGCTCCGGCAGGGATATCACGTGCGAACGATGGGACCTGGGCAGCTGTCACGCAACAGGCAACTTCAATCTTCGGAGTGGCCACGATACGCACATGGACGGAGTGGGGCGCCGCGCTGCGAAGCAGATTCGAGCATGTATCCGCCTTGGATTCTGCTCGCATGAAGCTGCGTACCTGGAAGCAGGTGGCGTCGGTCCAAGATTACACGGCGACATTCTGCAATTTGGCTGACCAAGTGGACGATATGAGCGACGCGGAACGACTCGACCGATACGTCGCAGGCCTCAAGTACGACGTACAGTACGAGGTGCGACGGGCGAGGTCACGCGTATTTATCGAAGCCGTCCAAGTGGCCGAATCGACGGATGCGCTGATGCAATGGGCGAGAATGAGTTCCCGGGAGGGCACTCAATTTCGTGGACCGCCGCGCCAGCCCACAATCAACGGGGTGGATGCACCGAGGCGGGGAAACAACAACTGCTTCAACTGCAACCAACCGGGCCACTGGAAGAAGGACTGCCCGAAGCTGAAACAGGGAAACAGGAACGACGGAGAGGGGTCGGGAAAAGAAACGAGTCAGTAGCAGTCGGGCCACCTACTGACGAGACCCCGTCGCCCGGCAATCAACATCCACACCGAGTAGTGGTACCGATACGGGCTATCGACCGCAACCGGACGAATAAGGTGGATGAACACGTGGATCACCCTGTGCTGGTCGTGGGGAGGGTTAACGGGCATAAAATAAAATTATTCGTCGACGGTGGGGCGAGCCACAGTCTCGTCAACCTGGCGACGGCCAAAAAAATCGGAGTCAAGCTGGACAGGTGTCTACCAGAGATTGATGCGCGATTGGTGGACGGAACACCGCTGGCGATCAAGGACGAGGTCCGACAAATTCGGATGAAGTGTGGCGTCGATTTCGGGTTCTCCATGCGAATGCTGGCGACAACACTGGACGGTTGCGATGTGCTGCTCGGAAGGGATTGGCTGCAGCGTTTCAATCCGACCATCGACTGGACGACGGGAGCGATCACGGTGCTGTGCAACAAGGGGCGCGTGACACTTCTGAAATGGGCGGAGCCGGAGCCGACGACAACACGTGTCAACGCGATAACGCTGAAGAGGGCGATAAAACGGGGAACGCAAGGCTACGCCGTACAGCTGTACGAGGTGGTGGCTTCCGAAAAATCGCCGACATCGACACGCTCTGCGCTGCTGTACCCGACGACGTGGCGAGCATAATTCAGAGATACCCCGAAATATTCGCAGATGACCTACCTGATGGGCTGCCACCTCAGCGTCCGGAAGACCACAGGATTGAGCTGGAACCAGGCGCGAAACCAACCGTTCGGTCCCAATGGCGGCTCAGCCAACCGGAGCTCGACGAATTGCAGAAACAGCTGGATTATCTGCTTTCTAAGGGTTTTATCCGGCCGAGCACGTCGCCGTACGTGTGAAATAAGAAAACAGGAATGATGACTATGAAAATGAAATCAGTACAAGTAGCAAACCCTAACTGGGTTGTACCCCCTATAGGATACCCCACTACAGCCTACACAACAGTATGAACTGTATATATGTTCTGACACACCCCCATAGGCAAAGTGGGGGAGAACTAGGGGTCACAAGACCAGTCAAGCAAAGCAAAACAAAGCTCAGGGTGGATCACAAAGTCACCACACAGTCCGAGCACAAGAGCAAGGCCAAAGGCCAGTTCACATGCAAGAGTACAGACATATATATAAAGCAAAACAAGCAAGAGCAGGTGTATATATGTCACAGTACAAGTAAAGTCAAGAAGAGAGCAAGTGAGGCAAGACAGGCACAAGACCCAGCTGGGTACAAAAGCGCTGATGGTCACAAGGCGCAAGTGCCTTGGTGAACACATCAGCAGTGTTGGCCTCAGAGGCCACGTACGCAAGTCGCAACTGACCACGCTGCTGCAGCTCACGAGCAAGGAAGTAGCGGAGAGCAATGTGTTTCGTTCTGTGCTCCAAGCGCTGCTCTCGACACAAGGCCAGCATGGCCTTGTTGTCTACGTACAGCACTGGAGGAGAACGAGGCGGCTCTCTAAGGTCAGTCAGCAGGTAGGTGAGCCAGCGAAGCTCCTGTGCAGCCATGGCCCCGGCGTAGATCTCAGCCTCACAACTGGAGCCGAGAACCGAAGACGAGCGAGTAGACCGCCACGAGACAGAGCCGGAACCAAGGCTGAAGGTGTAACCCCGTGACGACCGCTGCGTAGCCTGGTCGTCAGCCCAAGAAGCGTCCGCGTGGCCTGTAAGGACCACTGGACTGCGCCCTCCAAGCACTAGCCCCATGCCCGACGTACTGCACAGGTAGCGCAATACCCTCTTCGCTGCAGCCATGTGCTCTGGTCGGTGTCTCCCAGGAGCAACATAGCGTGCAAGGATGCTCAGAGGGTATGCGAGGTCAGGTCGTGTGCAGGTCATCAGGTACATGAGGCAGCCAACAAGCTCTGCATACGGACCACTCGACTCTACGGACTCATCCGAAGGCAGAGCTGAGAGTGAGTGGCGAGTAGGCAGAGGAGTGGCCTGAGGCGAGGAGTACGTGAAGCCGAAGCGCTGAAGGACCTGCTGCACCATGTGTGACTGAGTCAAGGTGATGGTGCGGCGTGCTCTGTCCCGAGTGATCTGCAAGCCAAGGTAGCTGCGCAGTTCACCCAGGTCTGTGCACGTGTGTCTCTTCAGCAGCTCGGACTTCACGTAGGCGAGTCCAGCAGTGTCCGCTGTGGCAAAGACCAAGTCGTCGACGTACACGAGGATGTAGAACGGCGGCAGGGAAGCGTCGGTGCGAAGAAACAGCGACGGGTCAGCAGTAGAAGGAGCAAACCCAAGAGCCGCAAGCGTAGTCCTCAGTGTGTCGTGCCACTCACGCGGTGCCCGGCGGAGACCGTAGACTGGCCGTCGGAGGCTCCACTGGGTGCCAGGAGGGAAAGTCCCAGTGAAGCCAGGCGGACGGCGCAGCCAGATCTCCTCGTGCAGGCTACCCTGCAGGAACGCAGTGCTGAAGTCGAGAGAGTGAAGCTCGTAGTCGCGCTGAGCGGCTATGTGCAGCAGCACCCGAAGAGTGGTCATCTTCGGGGTGGGAGAGAAGGTCTGAAAGTAGTCAACTCCCTGCCGCTGACTGAAGCCACGAGCAACGTACCGTGCCTTGAAGACAGGTGGAGAGCCCGGCGGCCGCTTCACCCTGAAGATCCACATGCCACTGACGATGTTCGCCCCTGGAGGGGGAACTGCGTCAACGTAGGTGCCTGTGGACTTCCAGGAAGCCATCTCTGCATCCATAGCTGCCTGCCACTGAGAGGAGTAGGGACCCTCTACGGCCTCCGCGTAAGAACGCGGAGTCGGGATGTCTAGTGCATCCGGGTCTCCCTCAGGGGCAAGCAGTACAGACGCGAGATGAGGTGAAGCAGCCGCTAGACACTGTAACTCCTCCTGCCTGTCCTCTAGGACGTCCGTGCCAAGAGCACACTCACCCCCGACGGACGGAGGACAGACAGACACAGACTCAGCAACAAGACTAGCAGCGTAGTCAAGACGACAACGAGTAGCAAAGTCGACGAGCTCAGCGACCAGAGCAGACGCAGCAGTGGACTCAAAAGAGGGGTCAGTGACGACAGTAGCAAGCAGACGCGTGACAGTAGGACTCGCAGCGCGAAGAGAGTCCGACTCAGGGTCAGCAAGCGCAGGAAGAGAGGACTCAGGAGGAGAAGGCAAAGGGGCACGCAGAGGAGCAGTGGACGGACGCAGAGACATCCTGTGCGTGCCAGGGACAGGAGGAGGACGCTGACGCGAACCGCGACCACTAGCGCGAGCAGCACGAACAGGCGACGCGGGACAAGACGCAGGCTCACGACGCTCAGCAAGACCTCCGGTAGGACCAGTGTAAGGAGAGGGAGCAGGCAGTGGAGAGGAAGGCTCCAGTAGGGACTGCGAGTGGACAGGCGGTGGACCCTCTACTGGAGGAGAAAGACCAAGAAACTGCTGCAGGAGCTGAACGAAGTACGGCCGAGGCCGCGCGGCAGCTCCAGACTCAACAGGGACAGCACCAGCACCCTCAGCGACAGCACCAGCGCCACCCACACCTCCAGCGGCAGGACCAACAGCAGCAGGCTCAGCACGAACGCCCTCAGCAGCTCCAGCTCCAGGAGGACCCGCAGGTCCAGCAGCTCCGGGACCGGCAGCACCCGCACCCTCGACGGTCGAAGAAGCTCCAGCTCCAGCTCCAGCGGCACCTCTAGACTCAGCAGCACGCCTCCAGCGGCGAGCGAACCACTCGCGCAGCTCCGGTGGAGAGAGGGGCTCCCGGCGAGACGCAGCAGCAGGAGAAACTCCAGGCTCGGCAGCTCTAGGCGCAGCACCCCCAGGCTCAGCAGCTCCCAGCTCAGTACCCCCAGGCTCAGCAGCTCCCGACTCAGCACCCCCAGACTCAGCACCTCCAGTCACAGCACCCCCCGGCTCAGCACCCCCAGGCTCCGCCCCCACCGCAGTAGCACCCCCAGGCCCAGCACCCCCGCGCACAGTACCCCCAGAGTCAGCACCCCCAGGCTCAGCACCCGCAGCAGCACCAGAGTCACCAGTAACCTCGACCGGGTCAACGGCGTCTACCTGGGACACACCTGAGGGGGCAGGAACCTGAGGGGGGAGGGGGTCTACCGGGGGGGGAACCGGCACAAGGAAGTCCGGGGGAGGGGGGAGGGAAGGAGTGCGGTAGGGGAAGAGACGGTAGAAGGGGACTGACTCGTCGAACGTGACGTCCTGGGAGGACAGAACACGACGAGAGGAGGGGTGGTAAAACTGCCACCCTGGGGCGTCAGTGGGGAAGCCAAGGAAGACACAGGGAGCAGCACGGGGGGACAGCTTGTCCGCAGACAAGTCGCGTACAAACGCCCGAGATCCCCAGACACGGAACACAGACGCATCGCCAACCTTCCCCGTCCACAGCAAGGCTGGGGACATCGCAGGCCGAGAGACCCGGGGGTGAAGGTTGAGCTGATGCGCCGCGTACCTCACCGCAAACGGCCACAGAAAATGGGGGGCAGCCGCATGCATCATGGACGTACGAGCGACATCCATGACCATGCCAATGCGGCGCTCAGCAATCCCATTTTGCTGTGGTGAGTCCGGAAGCGTGAAGGTCTGGCGGATCCCCCGTGCACGACAGTAGTCTCGCAGAAGGCGAGAAGAGAACTCTCCGCCTCTGTCAGAGTGCAGACGCAGAACAGGAAAGTCCGAGCCGAAGCTCTTCCTGAGCTGGAGACGAGCCTCGCGGATCCAGTCGATCAGCACCTCAGTGACCGCACCCTTGCTGCGCAAGGGGAGGACTGTGGTGTAACGCGAGTAGTCGTCAACCACCAACAGGAAGTAGCGCTCGTAACCCTGCCCACGGACGGGGGCTGGGCCCCACACATCCATGTGAAGCGTCTGCAGGGGAGCCTCTGTCGGGGGGAAGTGGGAGGAGTGAGGAGTAGCCCGGAGGCGACCCTCGACACAGGGGACACAGGAAGGTCCTGGCCCTGAGGGGAGAGGAGGGAGAGACTGGGGAAGACCAGAGACAAGGACACGGGAAGCCATGCTCCGAAGACGGGGCAAGGAGGGGTGGCAAAGACGGTGGTGCCACAGGAGAGTCTCGTGAGACAGGAGGCGACAAGAACAGGGGGCAGACTCAAGACCTGACCGGGACGCAGCAGCAAGTACCTGACCCGACGCAGCCACCTGACCAGACGCAGGGACAGGAGGAGACTCAACGGTCAGGGTGTAGAGACTCGACCCCGGCCGACGCGAGAACGTGGCCAGGTGTCGGCCTGTGCGAGCCTCCGTGCAGTGGGTCACCCGCTGACGCGCAGGAGTGAACTGGTGAACACCCCCATCCTGCAGGTCTGCTCCACTCACCAAGTTCGTAGAGAACGAGGGAAGGTACAGACCCGACAGGGTGCCCGAAGGGGCAGCCGGACACGGGAGGACAGTGGAGAAGTGAGACAGGACAGGACCCCCAGAGGGATCAGCAAGGGAGACCGCAACCGGCCTGTCGAGCGGCGAAAGGGTAGTGCGGTCTCGAAAGAAGGAGCGAGAAGCTCCGGAGTCAAGTGTGAAAGTGAGGGAGGACGAGGACGACTCAGCACCTGAGAGCGCAGTCTCACCAGTACCTGAGAGCGCAGACGCACTGGCACCTAGAGCAGCAGCCTCACAAGCACCTAGCGCAGCAGTACCAATGCCCGGGTCGGCCTGGAAACAGCGGTAACCCTCATTCTCCTCACTATAATCCACAACATACATGGCAGTAAGGATAGCATCAAAATCAAGATCAAAGATCGCTACACCAGCCCTGAGAAGCTCATCCCAGCGAGGGATCTCACTAGCCCCAGGGAACTGCTGACGCCAAGCGTCCGTGAGGCGGCCAAAGCAGCGCTGGGTGGCGTGGGCACCCCCACACTGCTCACCCGCGCGGTCGCCGGAACGAAGAACGTAGGTGCAGGGACCAGTACCCCCACCCCTCTGACGCCCAGCGTACCACTCACGAAGCTGCTGAGGCGAAGGGATGTCCCGCGAGCGCTGCTGCTGCTGCCGGTGCGAGCGCTGGCCACCACCACTGCCGCTACGCTGCTGGGTACCACCCCGACCAGCTCCACCTCCTCCACCACTACTGCCTCCTCCGCTGCCGCCTCCACCGCCTCCACCTCCGCCGCCTCCACCTCCGCCGCTGCCTCCACCACCACCGCTGGCACCACCACCACCGTCTCCGCCGCTGCTGCCACCACCCCCACCACCACCCCCGCCACTAGTCCCGCCGCCACCCCCACTCCCTCCGCCTCCACCGCCGCCACCGCCACCGCCCCCCCCAGCTCCACCCGCGCCCTTGCCTCCCTTGCCCTTGCTGGAGCGACGTCTCCCACTAGGGGCAGACGCCGCGCCGACCGACTCAAGACCAAGCAGGTCGGCAGCAGCAGCAGAGGCAACAGAGGGGAGCAAGGGGGAAGGAGAGCACCCCTCAAAGATGGGGGTGCGAGGGTCACCACGAGAAGCACCTACAGCGACTATGCTCTTCTCCGCTGCAAGGAGGGCCTTCTCGAGGAGGTCGACGGTGAGAGTGGTGGGACAGACTGCGAGAAAGTGGTCCCTGACGACGCGAAGGGAGTCAGGGAGGCGCACGACTACGTAGTAGAGAGCGATGTACATGGGGGGGGAGTTCTTAGCGCAGAACTCAGCAGGAAGGGCGGCGCGGTAGCGAGTGTCACTAGTGCGGAGGTGCGTAATGAGGTCAGCGACAGTGGGAAAGGCAGAGAGGTCAGGAAAGAGGTAGGGAAGCATGAGACGGCTCAGTGCAGCAGTGGCAGGGGAGGAGTAGCGCGCAACTACAGCGTCGTACAAGGTCTGAGCACTCTTGTACTGACTAAAGTGCGCACGCTCAGAGGTAGGGAGGTGGCGACGCACAGCAAGACGTGCAGCAGCATCGCGGGTGGCCCACTTAGAGCGGACAGCGGGTTCAGCATCAGCAGCAGGAGCAGGAGAGGCGCCAGAGGTGAGGTCAAAGAGAGAAAGGTCGTCAGCCCTGTCGCACTGTAAGAACAGCTGCAGGTCATCTAACCAGACCTCAAAATCAATGGCGCGACCCTCAGCGTCAAAGCTAGGACACTAGGGGTAGCCATGGTGACGACAGTGACGCAGTGCAAGCGGTAGGGAAAGAGCTCGCAGTGTCAGTGGGACTGTGCTCACCAGGCAGGGCAGGTCGTGCAGGCAGCAGAAAGGCGGCTCAGTGACCGGGCGGCTCGGGTGCACAGCTGCTCGGCTCCCGGGCGGCTCGGCGGCTGGGCGGCTCGGGCGCAGGGCGGCTCGGCTCCCGGGCGGCTCGGCGGCTGGGCGGCTCGGGTGCAGGGCGGCTCGGCTCCCGGGCGGCTCGGCGGCAGGGCGGCTCGGGTCCCGGGCGGCTCGGCTGCTGGGGCGGCTCGGGCCGGCAGGTGCAGCGTCGGGCCGGCAGGTGCAGCGTCGGGCCGGCAGGTGCAGCGGCGGGCCGGCAGGTGCAGCGGCGGGCCGGCAGGAGCAGCTGCGGGCCGGTAGGGTGCAGCGGCGGGCCGTAGAGTGCAGCGGCGGGCCGGCAGGAGCAGCGGCGGGCCGGCAGGGTGCAGCGGCGGGCCGTAGAGTGCAGCGGCGGGGCCGTCGGCAGTAGAGGCGGGGCCGCGTCAGGGGAGGCGGCGGGGCCGCGTCAAGGGAGGCGGCGGGGCCGCGTCAGGGGAGGCGGCGGAACCGCGTCAAGGGAGGCGGCAGGGCCGCGTCAGGGGAGGCGGCGGGGCCGCGTCAGGGGAGGCGGCGAGGCCGCGTCAAGGGAGGCGGCGGGGCCGCGTCAAGGGAGGCGGCGGGGCCGCGTTAAGAGAGGCGGCGGGGCCGCGTCAAGGGAGGCGGCTGGGCCGCGTCAGGGGAGGCGGCAAAGCCGCGTTAGGGGAGGCGGCGGGCCGCGAGTGAAAAGGCGACCCGAGGGGTCGCTAAAAAAAAATGGGCGCGCCTCGGGGCGCGCGTTGGTGGGCCCAGAAAACGGTCCTAAGGCAGGACCCGCTCTATACCATGTGAAATAAGAAAACAGGAATGATGACTATGAAAATGAAATCAGTACAAGTAGCAAACCCTAACTGGGTTGTACCCCCTATAGGATACCCCACTACAGCCTACACAACAGTATGAACTGTATATATGTTCTGACAGTACGCCGCCCCGATACTATTCACACCGAAAAAGGACGGAGGCCTGCGCATGTGCATCGACTATCGAGCGTTGAATCGGGTCACAATCAAGTCGCGTTACCCGATCCCACGAGCAGACGACCTGCTGGATCAACTTCGCGGGGCTCGTTTCTTCTCGAAAATCGATTTGCGAGGTGGCTACCATCAAATTCGTGTGTTCGCCGACGACTGCCCGAAGACCGCATTCCGCACCCGCTACGGCAGTTATGAGTACACCGTGATGCCGTTCGGGCTGACGAACGCACCCTCGACTTTCCAGCTCACTATGAATGGAGTGTTTCGGGACATGTTGGATAAAAAAGTTATTGTTTACCTGGACGACATCCTGGTGTACAGCAAGACTCAGGAGCAGCATTTACAGGACTTAGACGAAGTGTTCCGACGCTTGCAGCAGAACCGGCTGATTACGAAGGGCTCTAAGTGCGAGTTCTTACGGTCGGAGCTGGAGTTTCTCGGGCACGTTGTCTTTGGGGAAGGCATTAAAATCGACCCTCAAAAAGTAAAAGCGATTTTGGAGTGGAAGCCGCCCACGAACATCACTGAGTTGCAGAGTTTCCTCGGCTTCGTTAACTACGTCCGCCGTTTTGTACCCAATATGGCGGGGGTAACCAGGCCGTTAACCGATCTCCTGCATAAGGGCGTACAGTTTTTTTGGAGGGAGAGAGAACAGCTGGCTTTCAACGAGCTGAAGAAAATTTTGAGTTCACCCCCGGTGCTTCGACTGGCAGATCCATCTCGACCGTTCGAAGTCGTGACGGACGCCAGCGATTTCGCTGTCGGCGCTGTGCTTTTACAGGACTTCGGCAACGGACTGCAACCCATCGCGTACGAGTCAAGAAAAATGCAGCCGCCCGAGCGCAACTACCCGGTTCACGACAAGGAAATGCTCGCCATCGTGCAGGCGTTTCGAACATGGCGATGCTACCTCACGGGAGCGGATGTCACAATCCGAACTGACCACAAGTCACTACAGTACATGCGCAGCCAACCACAGCTCAACCCACGACAAATCCGGTGGCTCGACTACCTCGAATCAAATTTCCGCTACACCATCACATATAAAAAGGGCGCCAACAACATCGCCGACGCTCTGACCTCCCATCCATGCAGACCGCAGCAGTACTAATCGCCCATTCCAACCCTTTATTGGCAGGATTATTCAAGCACGGCTACAGGATCGACAGATTTTTCAAGACCAATCAACACCGCGGGGTCACTACACCGCATGGAAGTTACTACCTAAAAGTCGGTACTAACCGAGTTTGGGTACCTTCCTACCGACCCTTACGCGAATTACTGACGCAAGAAGTACACGACTCCAACCTCTCCGGGCATTTCGACGTCGACAAAACATTGAAGCTGCTGCAGTGGAACTACTACTGGCCCGACATGGCGTCGGACGTGCAGCGCTATGTGTCCGCCTGCCCGACCTGCCAGGCAATGAAGTCATCACGACAACGACCAGCTGGCTTACTGCAGCCCCTCGAGCCACCCGAACGACCGTGGCAACAGGTGACTATGGATTTCGTCACGGGCCTTCCAGCTGGCGCAAGTGGCAACGACTCCGTGCTTGTCGTCGTTGATCGCTTAACGAAAATGGCGCATTTCGCGCCCTGCCGTACAACGATCACAGCCGAAGAAACAGCGCGACTCTTCATCTCGACCGTCGTACGCCTCCACGGGTTACCTTCGGCGATCATCAGCGATCGAGATCCGAAATTCACGTCGAAATTCTGGCAGGAGACATGGGCACAGTACGGCACCCGCCTGCAATTTTCGTCGTCCTACCACCCGCAAACCGACGGACAGACGGAGAGGACAAACCAAACGATGGAGCAGCTGATTCGCACGAACTGCCCGGACATCACCAAGTGGGAAGATTACCTTCCCATGCTCGAGTTTGCGTACAATAACGCCCCATCTGCAACGACCAAGCAATCACCCTTCTACATGAATTACGGGATAGACCCGGTGGTACCCTCATCGACAACTCCCGACAACCCGGTACCCAGGTCACAACAGTTTATTTCGGAACTCCAGGACGCGCGTGCCAAAGCAGCTGACTTTATCCGAAAAGCGAATTCGACCGCCGGCCGCTACGCTGACCAACACCGACGAAATTTACCCTTCCGCGAGGGGCAGATGGTTCTCCTGGACACCAAAAACCTCAGACTGCCCCAACCCGCAAAACTGCGTCCTCGATACGTGGGACCTTTCCGCATCATTCGAATGCTGACACCGGTCACTGCGAAACTTCTCCTCCCGGACGACTGGCATATCCACGACGCCTTCCACGTCAGTTTACTTCGCCACTACGTGGCACCCCAGTCCTCCGACGTCGCTCGACCCCACCAGGCGCCAAGTGTCCGACCGGTAGCAGATCCCACGCTCCAACCCTGGAAGATATTGAATCATCGCATTCGTGCGACCCCAGCCGGCCGCCACGTCGATTTTCTACTGCGATGGGTGGATCGCACAAGTGACGACGACACGTGGGTCCCGGCTGACTCACTACAAGGGCACTCGGTACTCCGGCAGTATCTTTCTCGCCGACACGTGCCTGATATTGACCACCTTTCTTGAAGGGGGGGGTAGTGTAAGGAATTTTGCTAATTCCTTACTGAGGCACCGCTTACGCGTACATTTCCAACTTTTCGGAGTTCAGGCTCGGTCCGACGACCTCGCCTCCCGAACGTCCTCCGCGTCGCCTTCGGGTTTTCCAAACCCAAACCTACACCCAACCCTCGCACGAATTCGTGACCTCGGGCTTAGCTAGCCTTGCTATATTATGCCTAGGCCCCGATGTTTGCTCAGTAGTTGTAATCACTTCCGCGATATTGCATTCTGCGCACTCTTCTTTCATACAGCTCATAACAATTAGTGCTGCTTTAATTCCACACAGCCTGTTACAACACCCTGGTCAACCGCAATCTCGCTTGTTTATGAAAGCTTTCGAGAAACATCTTGCAATTTCGCGCGGGCTGCATCGAATGTTCTTCCCAATCCCTCTCGCGCACACTTCCCGCTGGGCTGCAGCACTCTTTCCCCCCTTACACGCAGCTGGCGTGGCGTGTGACGAGCGACAAGCATCACTGTCACCGACATGCTTTACCTCAGTTTCAGCCGGGGCTGGGAACTGCTGCATAAACGCCTGATATACGAGTCCACACAGCAATCCTGCACTAATCTCTTCAGCTTCCTTATTCACGTTGGTAATAGCAGGCCCTTCTTTCTACTTCCTCTATCCATCACCTCGTTTCCAGCGCCCTTGCTTCCACTAATTTTTACCATCAGTCAGTCCACTGCTATTTTCGGACTAGATGCCACTTGAGAGCTCTGCTGGAGGGACTGAGGCGTTTCCGAGCCTCGGTCGCCATTGTTCGCTGTCCTCGTGTCAGCTGCTCGACTTCCTCCCGTTCAAATGCGATGCGTGCCATCAGGTCGGTAGCTACTTACAGCGACACAGAGCCATCCACGGCCGCCTGAAACGCCCCAATTACGTGTCAAATATTTTTTTTCGAATTGCTCTAACTGCTCTCCCGCGTAGCCGTTCTGCACGCTCTCTTACGCGATCGCCTTCCACTAATCTCCCCGATGCCGTTCCGCCCATCCCCCCGTATCCCGCAGCCCTTTTGTCTGGACCACCGGTCGTACGGCGCGCACGAGTGTCCCGGCGTCCACGTCAAGGACGTTACCGTTGCCGTCTGCCCCAAATGCTCCTCTAGCTTCAGAACGTCGCGATTCGAAGACGCCGAGAGAGCCCTCGTGCTTCACGCGGGGAGCAGCGACTGCCAGGCGGCATCGGCGGAGCGGAGGACCAAGTGTCCGGTGCGGGGCTGCCGGCAACGACTGACCACTTCTAATCGCGCAAAGTGCAGGTAGGCACTTTGCTTTTGTTGAGAGTGCGATCTCTCTTTGCATTGCTCGCCATCGTGCTCCTATCCATGCCCCTAGATCTCCAGCAACTAATCCCTGTTTTTGCTCTCCCGTCGCCACCACCTGATCAGGTCGTGCGCGGAGGACCACTGCCTGCAGCACCGCCTCGCCTCCGACCATCACTGCGCGCACCTCGTTGCCTCCTCCGCCGCGAAGTTCGCACGCGCTGTGGGTAGGGGGGCCGGGCAGCGGTTTCTGGATGCGCTAGCAAAGCGCACTGGCGGAGAATGCGCGCAAAGCAGCTCTTCTGGTTCATCCTCGGATAGCGCGAATGCGGGACTCGGCGTCTCACCAAGCGTGAAGGCCCATTGATATTTACTCAAGACAGTTGATAACAGCCTGAAGGCTACACTTTGTACTAGAACAAATTACCAACGATAGAGCTTATTTAAACACGATTTTACTGTCTCATACCTATTTTGTCTAATCAATCATGTGTCTTGCTGGTAATGACGTGATGTCTCTGATTTGGTCCACTTCGCAATGCAAAACATGCTTCGTTCCACGAACCACAGCGTACATTGCACTCGGTGCAATGTAGTCACACGTGCGCTCCAGTTGAAATGGCTCCCCTGGAATCTGATCAAAGCATGCAACATCAAAGCGTACCCAGACAAAGATAGTGAAGGCATGTCTGAAACAGAGGGACCAGCACAGATGGAAACGGCATTTTGTTTCAGCAACCACCATACCTGATAGCCAGAGTGTATTTGCACGCCAGTGATGACCGCATAGTCTGCAGTCTCAGGGTTCACAGTGCGTTTCACCAGCCTCTCAATGTCCTCCGTGATTGCCGCCAGTGCCGCCTTGGTCACTCGCACCAGTGATGGACCATCCGATCCAAAGGAGTGCACCTGGGAAGGGAAGGGGTGGGGAGTGTCAGGCCACGGCGAAAGCAGGGATGATTGGGTGGGTGTGAAACAGAAATCCAGCCAAGACTATCAAGGGTCACCTGTTGATTCAACGGATTCAGCCCAAAATGCATTGCATTGTCCCAAACAAAGACACATCATCAATACTGCCTCTTACGTACCCGAGCAGCGATCTTCTTTTTGAGCAGCACATACTCCTTGTCATCAGCGTCATCCTCCACCAGGCCTCCCTTTGATATGTCGTTCTTGATGGCGATCAATGCCCCGCACGCACTGGACGGCTTGCCCCGGCCTCGTCTCAGCAACGACCCCACCTGCCCTGACTCGCCCACCGACACATGTGGAAAGCCAAAGAAGACGTCTGGCAGGAGAGCAAGGGAGGTGAGCAGAGGAAGGTAAAGTAGAGTGGCTACATGGTCAAGGAACGTGGAAGGCATTGCAGCTGAGTACAATGCATGCTAGAAAGCAAGCATCTGGAGCGAATGCATGTAGAACATCATGCATTCATGTGACTCACATCTCTCGCGCACTTGGTCATCATTGACTTCACAAGGAAACTCCGGCAAGTGCGACATGGCGGCCTTGAACCCCGTGGTGCCGCAGTTGACGAGCCCTCCCAGCCCCGCGATGTTGAACGACAGCCCAAACTCGCGGTCTATCAGCTTCACTATTGGCCGGCAAACTTCGTCTCGACACGTGTTCACGAGCGCTATGCAGTTGTCCCTGGCGTGTGCGAGGTGCGTGAGAGGGGCGTATTGCACAACACAGCAAACAAAATCAGTACACTGTGCCAGTCGCACGATCAGTCCAGGAGAAAGACAGTAGAGAGCTTGTGAGTACAGTGCGGGTGTACCTCTTAAAGCCGAGGTTGGCGAGTTCGAGGGCGAGCGCATGGATGAAGGTGTCCTCCTGCATGGCGTTGGGGAAGGTCACCGCCATTGTCGCCAGTGCTGCTGGTGCAGCCTGACGGTGGATCAGATGAGAAGCACAGCCAGATGCGATCGACGTGGGTTGAATATGATGCCATATGCATTGTGGTGCCCTGATTAGCGTGCGAGTATAACAGGACATTGCAGTTTTGAGACGTCTCAGTGCACGCGATGGTTTTGCATGTGTTGGCTTCTAACTGAACCCACCTGCTTGGTGTACGCAAAGAATGATCCATTCTCGGAAGTGGGAGTGGCGGACGGAGCGATTTCAGGGGTCGTTGGCGACGGCGAGGGTGGCGGTGATGGAAGCAGGCTGGCGATGGGATAACAGGCGACGGAGATGAGAGACGAGAGGGCGTGGAGCAAGCTCGCGTTGAGGGAGAGGAGAGAGAAAGTGGCGCCGCCAGCTATAGTCGCGGCGACGATGCTGGGAACGATCAGGTGAATACCGGAAAGGGAAGGGGGAGAGACAGGTGCTGGCGGTGTCACAGATATCCGCGAGAACAGGGGCTCCTTGCTCCACGTGTAACCGCATTGTCTTTCATCTAACGAAGTGTTGTTTCTGTGGGAGGAATTAACCCGGCTGTTTCTAGACTGCGTCCCGCCATTGCGGGCCTGACAGAAGCTGCGGCTTTGTAAAATCGCAGGAACCGTTCCTAAAACGGAGACGTGTGTTGGAATCTGTCTCGGCGAGAGCAGAGCTGGCGGGGTGTGGAGTGATTGGCGGTGAGTGGCAGCTCGTAGCATCGCACCCAGACGTAATGCAATGGAGCAGCTAGGTTTCGTGATTTGTGAAGTACAAGACGACAATAATCACTCGACTGCATCCAAGTCATTCCACCCATAAGTTCATCCTCAGCAACATGTGAAATATGGGATGTGGTTGCGGGGCGGGTGTGATGTGAAGCAAGAAGCAGCCTTGATTTGGGGAGTGTTGCGGGTCAAGGAAAATGTCTTGTCAGACGGCTCCCCTGGGGAGTTCCAGCTGCTCACCTAGGTGGTGGAGGGTACGTACTCTCCGAAAGGCTTCGTGTAAGCGAAACTCGGAGAAGTGTGTGGGCGAAACTTCACGACGGAGCAGAAGTTCGCCCGCAGAGGCACGAAATTTGTGTGGCCTGTAACAATTTTGCCATCGCACGTTCTGTGCAAGCACCTTCTTCCCCCCACCCCTGATGGTCAATATCCCATGCAGACCAGCTGGCCTAGCCGTTCTGATCAGCTTTTTGGTCTTATCCTCGTAGGGCTTCCTCTCACGCAATTGGCTGCTGTACCTGGTTGTGCCATCTACCAGTCGCCGAAGCTGACGCTCTTCGCTCGAACAAGTTCTCTTATTTCCGTGAGTTTCTGTTGATTACTTTAGGTTCTTCTCGATCTCATATTGTTAATCAATTTTCTCTTAAACAATATTTTCGCGATTGTCAGGGTAGTCGCAACCTTTTCTAGGGCTGCATTTTTCTCATCTCCTTGATACAGCATTTTGGTGCGTTTAATCATAGTGATAGCTAGCCTTTCTTCTGGGCTTTCCGGCATTCTTTTTGCGGATCGTTCGCAGGCGCTCCAGTCCAGGTTCAGCGGCTTTAAATCATGGAGACTTCTCTACGGCTTAACGCTGAAGACAGGAGCTTGGTCATGCACGCAAAGGAGAATTTTGTGAGTGACGGCAACATCGCGCTTCAGGTCCATGCGAAGCTGAACACGCAGACAGGCAAGCCTAGCTGCTTGATTCAGCTCAAGAAGAAATTCTTCCCGGAGGTTCTGACAAGCATTGACGTTGGTGCTAAAGTGGACGTTGAGTCGCGAGAAGTTACTTACAGCATTCAGGGAAAGAAGACCTGGGAGCTAACAGATAATGGCCTTCTGTGTCTTGATCTCAAGGGCGCGTACAATTACCAGCCTCACACCCAGTCTGGGAAGCCGAAGGCTTCAGTGGAGCTTAGCCAGAAGGTGTTCAATTTTACAGAGGATCAAGATCTGAAGGTCAAGCTGGGGTACAACGTTGTTGCGAGAAAGCCCTACTTGCAGCTGCGTGAGAACAATTGGACCTTGAATGCTGAGTTACGGGAGACTGCTGGTAAGCGCATTCACTGGAGCATTGCCTATGATTTGTAGGCCATGGTTTTAGGATACTATACGAACAAACTTTTGCCACCTTGAAATAGCTGCTGTGTCCGTCCCCTTAGTCTCCTGCTACTGGTCTCTGGAGTAGGCTGGCGTCTTCAGCCTGTCATCATACTACTCATTATGTGTGCTCCTAGGATGCACATGTCTGTGCACGTTAAACCTATTTCTTCATAATAATGTAGGCCTTTTGGAAGAGCAGGTGCTAGAGATCACTGTGTACAGCAAATTTGTTACACATTTTATGTGAAGTATACACCGGACATTCCAGAGGTTATGGCTAGCTGCCACTCACCAACTCCCCTCTCATCCTCGTCCTCCCTATCTTGATATACGTTACGTTGTAGATGCACAAATGCTGCCATCAGTATATTGTACACATTGGCCTGCAACAATAAAGAAAAGCAGTGGGGAGGGGAAGTGTGTGAGTGTATGTGTGTACAAGGGTTATTGGCAAAAGCTTCTGAAGTGTTTCACTGAAAAGACGGCTCAATGAGGAAGGGGTACCTTTGCCTGACATCGGAGCACAGATGCATGCAATGCCTCCGCATGGCCTATAATGATTATGTTCTCTTCAGGCCACTGCAAATTACAAGACAGCACAGCACAACGAAAGAAGACTGGTGCTTAGTGCATGAAATGATATTCCACTGATAAATCAAGTGCAGTAACTTGGGGCCCCCAAGCCCTTCCCTACCTGTTCTGCAATTCGGTCTATGGCTGTCACCAGTCTCATTGCCGCCCGCTCCACTTCCTCCGGTCCCCTTGGGACCCTCAAGTCCGCGCCTCCTGTCACTGTCCACCCCACCCTCTCCACACACTCTGCCGGCAACAATGCCTCCAGCGCCGCCCGACCCGCCAGCGCATGGGACAAACGCGGCCGTGCTGTTCCGGGCGGGATCACCTCACAGAGGGAGTAGTCGATGCAGGCATGGATGAGGGGCAGAGGGACTGGCATGCCTGCCTGCCACATGTCAGACGCCGAAGCTGCTTCCTGAGCCTTCCGATCAGCAGGATCGTGGTATGAACCGGAAAGAGAACCGGCCACGTCTCTCGCATGCTTTCGCTTCCGGTGCTGCAGAGCCTGCACGGGCGTCAGCGGTTGCTGTCAGCGGATGTTGGAGGGGTGATGGACAGAACACGGGAGAGAAGGGTCAATGGAGAAGGCACGCAGTTGCAGCAAATCTGGAAATTGCTGAGCACAAGGACTTCCCCTCGCATAGTCCACCTCATTTGTTATCGGCACAGAACCTGACATTCTTCCCCCTTTTCACCCCCAATTCTCGCACCCTGCACCCGAGCCTCACCCCAGACCTGAGCACCTGCATGGCTCGGAGGATATGGCGCTGCACGCCCACCGTCCTGCAACCCTCCGCACCACCGCGCCCCACGCGCGGCAGCGGCAGGCACGGCGACGAGGAGCGCCCATACCCGGGCCCCGAGGGCGCGTAGTCCATGTCAGGCGTGCTGCTCATCGCCGCTATCAGCTCCGCCGCCGTCTCCGCGCAGCGCACGTACGGCGCGCACACCACGCGCGTCACCCCCCACCCCTCGCGTCTCAACCGCACCCCCACCTGGTACGCCTGGTACCGCCCCCATTCCGACAGCGGCGGATCCCACGGCCGGCTGGTGGGCTCCCGCTGCGCCCATCGCGGATCGACGGCGTCTAGGCGCTCCGCGTGGCGCATGACGAAGACGTGCTGGCGCCGCTGCAGCACGGCGGACTGGAACCCGCAGATGCGGAAGAGCATTGCGCGCCAGGGGGAGTCGAACTTGCGCCAGTCGACCTGGCGGGGGAGCGGCGGCATGCCAGCATCGGGGGGATGCCCCGCGGAGGAGGTGGGGGAGGCGCAGGTGGAAGTGCTACAGGAGGAGGATGGGGAAGGAGAATCCGCGGACCTGTGGCGGAGAATAGGTACGGAGGTGGCGGAGGAAGTGGCGGAGAGGTACGAAGGCGCAGGGGAAGGCGGAAAGGAGGAAGGGGGAGTGGAGATGACGGAGTACGCGGGGAGGCGGAGGTTGCGGAAGAAGATGGGGCGGAAGGAGGCGGAGAGGGGCGGGCAGACACACGGCGAGGGGGAGAACGACTGCCAGCGCCGGGCCTTTGCCGTGCCGCGACGGGGTCGATTGTGGAATCTGATGCTGCTGCTGCTGCCGCCTGGCATGCGCGTTTCACTCGCTGTCGGCAATGCCAAGGGAGAATGCGTTGGGTGTTCAGCCTCGATTCCTCCCGCTGACGTGTCGTCCATCCATTCGCCGTCCAGTTCATCCACTACGTCCGCGATAGTAGCAAGCCCGGAGAATCCGAACTCGCTGTTTCGCCAATCGTCGTCTGACCTTTCCCCCTCTTCCCCCGCTTCTCCCCCATATTGCGCCTGCAACCCCCTATGCGCTCCTTGGGAACTCCGCGAGGCCAATCGGCGCTGCAGGAACCCTGTCAGCAGCGCCATTTCCGGAGAGGAATACGGCGCGCTGAAAGCTACCTCCGAAAAGCACGCTTGCGCACTAACTAATAAAATGCCTACAGCACGCCGCTAAGTTAATCCGCTTAGTTCCGCCTCTAATAAATCCCTAATACGCCCTTTAGCCGACCCGGTTCGACCCAGTCTGTCCCACATAGTTGGTCGGTTGGATGAGAGTGCTGCTTTGTTGAGTACTGCCAACGGGAGTCGAGGAGAGGCGAGGAGGCGAAGCGAGCAAGGACCAGCTTCTGTTGTTTCTATCAGCATGGCGTGACATGGTGGTGAGTTGGTGCTGCAACATGGGATGGGATGGCACGGATTTGTGACATATCGTGCTGGTTGTGTGCCCACCTGGAGGGGTGCGGGTTACATTCCGGGGTTAAGTGCGTTACTACGAGCTTTCATGCGGCGAAGAAGGGTTGAGTGCTGGTTCTGTAGCGAACATTTTCGTTGCAACGGTGATCTGCGCGGCGTGCCTTGCCGTGCAGCTGTGCGATTAGCGGGGGGTGGAAAGAGGGGTGCTTGAGTGGTTGGTAGCCCAGCCAGTCCTTTTTTCGCGCTGGGAAACGACTCGATTGTGTAGTAGTACCGTAGGTTAATGGGAGCAGTATACAGCGCTCTAACCTAACTTGGAGCCTACAGAACATTTTAAAAGCATAGATAATAGTGATGACCATCACAATCCCGAGCCTAGAGATCCAAACTGGGACAGGTCAAGACGATGCAGGCGGACACAGGCGAGAATCGGCTCGGGAAATTCCTCTGGGCTGACACCCTGCTTGACAGGAATTGTGTAACGGAACAGACAAACCAGACAATTACGATACATGAGGAGCAAGCAACACAACAGTAACGCACATGAACGCTGAAAAAGGGAGTGAAGCATACCTGAAGGATGATGGCGATGTCAAAGACACAGGAGGAGAGGTGGCGGCGCAGAGGGAGCAGGCCCCTCTTGACCTGGTTGGGGAAGCGATGCACATCAATATCCATCTCCACATACGGCTTGCTCTCTCCCTGCGACCGACACACACGGCAAGAAAAGGGAAACTGATGAGAGCAGGCCACGTGACAAGCGGAACGAGCACACTTGTGTGGACACTCTGCCATTCTCAAAGGACAGACAGACTTGTTGAAATTTGACCAGGAACATCAGAGTTGTTCCTCCAGGACCAGAAGCAGGGATCACTCACTCGAATGAGCGAGTGGTGGGAGCGAGTCAGGATGGGTTGTCCACTCCAGCTCTGTACCGTCTTCTTTGTACCCGAGCCTAGCCCCATGCCTGCCTCGTTCACCACCCGAGCCAGCAGCTTCGGCCGATCCCACTTGAACGCGTTTGGAGATTCTTTCCGCCCGGCCTCACTGCCCCCAACTGCCTTACCCCCCCTCCCGCTGCTGCTGCCACCCATGCCACTCCCCTTGCTGCCAGAGCGCGAATGACTTGCATCTGCAGCACTGTACCCCACGCCAGGCCCTGCTACAGCCGCTACCGCTGCAGTGCAGTCAGGAGTGCTCTCCTCTGTGGCCGCGGGCACCTGCATGCTGCTTCCCATCCCTGGCTGCGGAGAGAAAGTTGGCGCTGGCGGTTGGCACAGAGGCTGGTGGGAGAATGGGAGACATGGGGCAGGGGAGCAGAGGAGGCGGGGAGGATGGGAGCAGGGGAGTAGAGGAGAAGGGCAAGGAAAGAGTGATGGGAGGGTGGGGCAAGCGAAGGTGTAATTGGGAGGCTACATTGCTGCATGAAGGCGGACATGCGGCAGCAAACAGCACATGAGGAGGATCGGGGCGGCACGTAGTCACGGACACCTCACAAAGTGGCCTGGCTTACCTCGAGCATGGCAGCGAGGCATGGTGGCACGCCGCGGGCATAAGCAGGGCTGAGATTCAGGTAGAGCACCAGGCTGATTCCCTCCCCGTCCTGCTCCTGCTGTAGTAGCGGCAGAGTGGTGTAGAGCGGTACTTGCAGGTTCACCACCAGCACCTCAGGCAGCACCCACCCCTCTCCCCATTCTCCTTCTCCTCCTCCTTCTCCTTCGTCTCCGCTCTCTCCCTCTTCTCCCATCCCATAGACCTCCGCACACACGCCATCCATGCAACCATCTGCCTCCCCTTGCCCCATCTCCCCCCCTTCCACCCCCTCCTGCTGCACCTCCCCACTCTCCCCCCCACCGCCCCTGCCAAAGAGGGAAGCAGGCAGCTCCACATGCTCTGCCACGTGGCGGATTTTGAGTGGCGTGTGAAAGACGTCCACGCCCCACGGCTCGTAAATGGCCGGCGGGCAGGCGGGCACTTTGCGGCGGTCAGATAAAAAAGTTTCTCCGCGCACGTCAAAGGAAGCAGGGTCCACAGGCGACCAGGAGTTTTCAGCAGAGGAATCACCTGGGGCGCAGCGGGACACCTGAGAACCCGCCTGGGGCCACATGAGCAGGCGCTTGACAGCTGAGGAGGGGAGCAGGAAGGTGTAGGGGCAAAGAAAAGGTGTGTTGGACAAGGTTGGTGGAGGGACAGATGGGGGAAGGAGGGGGTGGGGAGTGTGAGTGAATGGCGCAGACTCAGGGGAGGAGAAAAGAGATAGATCAAAAGGGGGAGGAGAAACGAGAGAAGCAGGGGATGTGGTGAGCAGGTGGCAGGTGCGGAGAAGAACGCACAGTCATCTCGATCAGTCAGCCCTCACTCGCTTCCCCACACAACCCAGCTCAACCGCTTTACAAACGGGGTGGGGAGTGTGAGTGAATGGCGCAGACTCAGGGGAGGAGAAAAGAGATAGATCAAAAGGGGGAGGAGAAACGAGAGAAGCAGGGGATGTGGTGAGCAGGTGGCAGGTGCGGAGAAGAACGCACAGTCATCTCGATCAGTCAGCCCTCACTCGCTTCCCCACACAACCCAGCTCAACCGCTTTACAAACCCCTGCACTCACACTTCCTGCATGCATAATCCGGAACCACAGAGCACCCCTCTCAACCGCATTACAACCCCCCCCACTCACACTCCTTGGGCGTGACGGTGCGGCGCCACAGCCCCCTGCGCCGGGCGCCTGCCATGAACGCCAGGCCCCTGGGGCTCATTCCGCCCTCCTCCCCACTCTCCCCTCCTGCCACCGGGTAAGGAGGGTGGGGGGAGGAAGGGAGGTGGTGCATTGGGGGGAGAGCGCGAAGGAGAGGATGAGTGAAGGCTGGTGCGGCAGGGGTTGGGAGGGGCGACGGAGGACAAGAGCCAGCAGGAAAAGACATTCGGGTTGAGTAAACGCAAGCCATACGCCCACCAGTGCGTGGGACACTTTTAGAGATTCGGCTCATGGTATGGCGTACCAGCAAAGAGCAGCCCGCGGGCGAGTTTATGGCGGTGGGAGTGCATGGACTTCCACGTCTTGAGCGTGCTCGGCCTTGGCACGCCCACCAGCCCATCTCCTGCCACCACCGACCCACTGCTGCTGCCCACACTCTCGATTCTGGGGATATATGCGCCCCCGTACTGCCCCATTCCCGCCCCTCCCCCCATCCCCTCCCCTTCCCCCAGAGCTCCCCTTTCTGCTGCGCCCCCTCCCACCATTCCCCCCTCCATTCCCGCTCTCGCCCCTGCCCCGGCAATCCCAAGGCCAGGCAGCGGCGCCAGCTCATCGTCGGTGGAGACGGACGGCGTGGACGGCGACTTGTGGATGATGCTGGGTGACGTGGCAGTGTCTGAGTGGACGAGGGGGAACGAGGGCGAGGTGAGAGTGAGAGGGGTGGTGGGGTAGGGGGGCGGGGGGAAGGCTGTGGTGGGTGGGGTGGCTGGGGGCAGACCGGGGTGAAATGCTGGAGCAGATGGGGCTGTAATGCTGGCAGTACCATCGGTGGCAGCAGCAGCACTTGTGCTGTGGCCACCGGCAGTGGCAGCAGTGGCAGTGGCGGCGGCGGTGGCAGCAGCAGCGGGCGGGTGGGGGGAGAGGCGGGGCGTCCTGGCAGTGCAGGCGGACGTGTCTAGCGGACTGCGGGAGGAAAGACCCAGGAAGCTGTCGTCTGTTGACAGCTTGCGCGCATGAAACCCCGCTCCCCCCCCTCCCCCGCCTCCCCCACTCCACCTGCCCCCGCTCGACACCCCACTGCGCCCACTGCCCGTCCCCGCCGTCCCCCCCCGCCCCTCCCTGCTCACCCCCCCTCTCGCCCCCCTCTGGTGCCCCCCTTCCCTGCTGGCGGGGGTGGGGGGGAGGGCGTGGGGCGGGCGGGGGAGGGAGGATGCTGCGGCGGTGTGGGGCCGAGGGGGGGGCGCGGACGGTTGGGGGGCGGAAAGGCTGGGGAGGGAAGGGGCGGTGGCGGAGGGAGTGATGGTGGGGAGAGGGCCCAAGGGGGTGGCGTCCGTGGGAGGAGCCGCGGAGAGGGGTGGCGAAGAAAGGTTGAGAGGAGGGGAGGTGAGGGCGGAGGCGAGGGCGGAAGGAGAAGAGGCGGTTGCGTCAGGGTGAGTAGACAATGAGGGAGGGTAGGGAGGGCAAGTGAGAGAGGGATCCACAGGGACAGGGAGCACCTGAGTGGGCGCAGCGGTGGTGAGAGGAGAATACCCACTGATGCCAGTGACAGCACCAGTGCTCCCTGCCGCCACATCCCCATTGGCTAGCAAGTCACTCTCCACTCTCCCACGTGCTGCTTCGCCCCTGCCCCCCTCGCCCACACCTCCCTCGAGTGGAATCTCCTGTGATGCACTCGTGGTGTCTCGCTCTCGCGCTGACCCTGAAGCTGCTTCCCACGCGCCTGCTCCGTCCGCCGCGGCCGCACGGCTGGATGAAACGCCGTCAGCGTTCAGGCGTGCAGATGAAACGCTACCGACCGTCGCTACGTCGGATGAAACCGTGTCGTCCGTACGCACTGAGAGGTCATGCGTTTCACCGGACCCCACGACAGCAGCAGCAGAAGACACGATACAGACACAGCCTCGCTCCTCCACTCCTAACGCCCTCTCCTGCTCCCTCTCCGCCCCTGCCATTGACTCACCTCTCCCCCCAACCCTATCACTACCACGCTCGTATCCCCCCACGTCCTCCCCCTGTCCGTGCGCGCCCGTCATCCCCGCATGCTCTCCCCCTCCGCTGAAACCCGCCATAGCATACCCATGATGGGTTCTCACCTCGTCGTCTCTACGCCCAGGATCCACTACAAGCACCTCCGCTACACCGCCGCCTTCTAATTTAAGCAAGCGCGCGCCGTGGTCCTTGTGAAACACGCCGCGCCAGCTGAAGCACCCTTTTCCCAGAATGTCCGGGCTGCTCACCGGCATTCCGCCCGCGCCCATTCCGCCCGCCGCCATTCCGCCTACAGCTTCTCCAGCGCTCAAAGCCTCTGCAGTTCCGCTCCATTCTCCGCTGGAGTGGGTAGCGGCGGACGCCGCGGACTCTTCCGGGGGCCACCCCCTCGCACCGTCGGAGTGATGGAGATTCTTGGACTTGTGCGCTTTGACACGTGGCTTGTACATTATTGCTGATGTGTTGCTCCTAGCGAACAGTATAACTTAGCGATTTACCCAAGGGTAAGAAGATGCTTCGATACGAGGTGCATTGAAAGAGTTGCTAGGCTATCTGAATCTGAAAAGACCAGGTCAGGTCGGAAGCAACGAGGCATCCGTCAAATGCGCGGCTAATGCGCGTGAATGGTCGCAAGCGCTGGTGTTCTGCGCAGACAAGATCATGCTCCACAATGAAATCCACCCTTTTGGTTCGATGATGTGGAAATGACCAGTGAGAGGATGGTAAGCAGGCAGTTGTGAATGTAGCGGGAGTAGAATTGGCGTTGAGTACACTGAAAGTATTCTATGTCTCTTTGACGAGGCTGGCTCTGAGCAGAACAGCCTGGCGGATTGCACCGTCACCGGATTGCGCGGCGGTCTGACTCTCTGGGCGCATTGGTGAATTGTGAATTCCCCCCCCCCCCCCCCGCAACCCAACCCCAGCAGCAGGCATCGCGCGCTTACAGGTTGCCCAAATCCCCAGGCTTGTCGGACTTCCCTTCCGCGACCTCCAGCGAATTTATGAGAGCTGTGGCCGACCTGCGGTGTGCCCCAATTCCAAGGTTCGTCGTCACTCGAACCTCTGGTTGTTGCCAGCTAGATATCGCGAAGGATGTGCGAAGCCTTTGGCGAAAGTCGGCGATCTTGTGGCTCTCATCATGTTTCTATCGCCTCACACTGCCCATATTTTGGAAGATTCATTTCGGGAATATCTGACATCTGTACCAGGGCGCGGTCGATCAAACCACTTCATGTCGCCAACTTGAACCCTGTGTCCTCCTTTGTCACGAGTGCTTTCGCCTTGGGATTACCTTGGCACGGCTTTCACTGCCCTTGCTCAACGGCCCACCTTCTCCCTACCCTCCACACTTCGCCTCCCAGCCCACTCTCAGCGCATCACTCCGTTTCAGTCAATGGAAAACTGAATGAAGCTGTTTGGCCGTTTTAGTCAATGTTGGAAAGATGAGCACCCATAAATTACTGTATGCGTGTTTTAACTAGAGACCTCACTCGTGTTTTTCCTTTGAAATCTGCTTTTCTGCTACGATGTCGCGAGGAGAAGATGCCGACTTGGAGGTCCCTCTCGAGTTCATCTGCCCTTTATCGGATCGCGTTATGGCGGAGCCCGTAATTATCGCCTCGGGATTGACGTACGAGCGCGAGTATATCCAAGCCTGGTTCGACGCCGGTCACATGACCTGCCCGCGGTCAGGAGAAAAAGTTCGCCACACCGAGTACTTTCCGAATGTGGCTCTCAAGGCGTTGATCATGGAGTGGTGCGCCAAGCACAACGTTAAGCTTTCTGCCGGCCAGAAACAAACCGTCAGTCGCCAGGCGGCAACCAATCAGGACGTCCGACATATGTTATCACTTCCGCATGAGCAAGCCGACCAATCAGGTCACGCGAAAGGTCATCGCAGAACTCGTTCCGCAGCAGATTCCGCGTTCTTCGGGAGCTTTAACTCCAACAGTGCGCTCCGCTCCGGCAGTGCACGTGAGGGGCCGCGGAACAGCGATGATGGCGCGGGGAGCAGCGGGAGCGAGATGGCCGCGCGCAACCGACGGCAGGCCCTTTCGACAATGTCCGCGCGGGAGCGCGAGGCTCCCGGCGGTCGAGAAGCGGACGCGCAGCGGCGGCGCAGTCACGAGCAACAGAGAATGGCCGTCGCCGGGTTGAGGGAAGCTGCACATGAGGGTTCAAACGCAGCCAGTCACGGCAGGGGACCTGCTTCGTTAACGGACGGATTCGCCTCCCCGGGGAGTAGGGCTGCAGGGTTGGGTTTAAATGCAGCAGGCGTACGAACAGCAGCCATGGACTCGGGTGCCCCAGGCATGGCACGAGCGGGAACTGCGCCGGTAGGGGGAGAGCATCCGCTGGAGCGGAAGAAAGGGCCCGTCGCGGCGCCCCATTTGCGGCCTGACCGCCGGCGCACTATGAGCTGGGACGGCAGCCACGATCCTCTGGCTGCCGGCCGGCTAGACCCGTCTGTTCTGGCTGGAGCTGTGGTGTACGATCGAGCAGCGTCCCCGGTGGCGGGATCAGGCCCGCAAACAGGCCGGGAACCGGGCCCGTCGTCCAGCGGGGCTGGCTCGTTAGCAGCACGCAGACAGCGCAGGCTGTCCCCGTTACAAGCCTCAGGCAAGCTCACCCGTCCGCTTGTCAATCCTGAAGCCGTGGCCTCCCCGCAGCTGCCACCGCGGGCAGGAGGGGTGACATCAGGGGCGGGAGTTCGGGTTTCCGCGCGGGAAGGGGCGGGCGGCGGGCTGTGGTCGCCTCAGGAGCAGGCAAGCGGGGGCCATGGCAGGGGGCCCAGTGGCGGGGCGGCGGCAGGGGGGAGCGCCGCAGCTGAAATGCAGGTAGGACCTGGGATTCCGAGGGGAGGGTCGATAACTGCGAGCTCACCCAGGCACAGGCTCTCTAGAAGAAGCAGTGGGGGCAGTAGCACGGGCGCCCCCCTCCCTCCCCTGTCCCCTCAGGTTCAGCAGGTGATGCAGCAGCAGCACAGACATTCAGGGCAGCAGCAGGGATCGCAGGTACCTCCGCCACGTGCAATGACAACCGTTGATGGGATGGTTGAGGCGATGGATCGAGGGTCAGCAGAGCAGCGGGTGGAAGCGGTGGTGCAGCTGAGAGCAGCAGTGAAGGAGAGCTGTGAGAACAGGCAGCGGCTGCTGGAGCGAGAAGACGGGGTGCCCATCCTTCTTGACTTTCTCGATGAGGCCGTTGCTGCTCTGGGCGGAGGGGGAGGGAGGGCGGCAGGGCGGGAGGGGCGGGGGCGGGGAGTGATGGATCCTGCACTGGTGGTGGACTGTGCAGTGGCTGTGGTGCTACAGCTGTGCCAGTCGCACGATGGCGCTGCCGAGTTCATTGACGTGGGCGGCGTGCCGACCCTCGTGGATGTGCTCTCTCACACTGGGCCAGCCAGCAAGGCAGGAGCAGGAGCGTCAGCAGGAGTTGCATCAGGCATTTCGAGCATGGTGAAGGGGAATGCAGCTGCGGCGCTGTTTGCGCTTTCCTCGTGGGACGATGTGATGGATGAATCTGTGAATGCGAGCAGGAATGGCAACGGGGCTGGCCCGAGCAGGAACATCCACAAGACAAAGATTCAAGCTGCCGGGGCCATTCCCTCGCTTGTCCGTTTGCTCACGAATGAGACTGCGCGGTGCAGAAAGGATGCAGGGCTTGCCCTCTTCTCCCTCTCACAGGACCTGTCGTGTGCGAATGAGATCGTGAGGGAAGGCGCTGTGAGCATTCTAGTGGATCTTCTGGGGGATAAAAGGCCAGGGGTTGAGGAGAAGGCCATGGCTGTGTTGGCCAATCTTGCGAGGACACGTGGCGGGCAAGAGGCGCTGTTGGCAGTGGAAGGGACGCTTGTGATATCGGATGTGCTGGAGAGTGAGTCTGAGAGGGCAAGGGAGGAGGCGCTGTGGACGCTGCACCATCTGGTTACCACAGGGGTTGTGGCGCCTGCGGTGCTGCTGAATGATGGAGCGCTGTTCCCGATTGCAAAGCTGGCTTGCAAGAAAGGGGCTCTTGCGGAGGCAAAGGAGTTGCACCGGATTTTGATGACTGCGAGAAAAGGTGGTGGTGAAAAATGATGTGGTTAGTGCAGGTAGGATGATTAGGGTCAGTAAGCTGCACGGCTGTTCTTGAAACAGTTTATGATGAAAATTCGTACTAAACAGTAGTTGTCTGGTTTGACTAGAAGCTTTCAGAAAAGTAATCATGAAATGTGCTGGTGAAGATTTGGGTGGAGTATGAATGTTACTATTAATGCTGGTTCAAACCACCGTACGCGCTGCAACTCTGATTGAGCTTACCTAGATGTTGGGTGGATATTTGTCAGACTGTCTGCCGTGGCAGTCTGGTCTGGAGTCTAACCAAAACATGCCGCCCACGTGACCGCCACAGCCCAGGCCTGACACAACCCCACTTCCTCCTTTTCGTGGGAACTGTCGCGTTACATTTTGTTTCGCAATCTTTCGTCGACTCGTCCCACCAAACACCAGAGGCTACCAACCAACTGTTCCTCCTCCACGCACCTGGTGCCTGCTAAGGTAAGGTATTGTCGCGTGACTGTGAGCTGAGCTGTCGTCCTGTCCGCCACCACAAGCCAATCATTCGCCAGCGGATGCTGGTCGATTCATCCATTCCGTATGCGGCGGGTGCCTCGGCTAGCGTGTTTCACTTATTGACCTAGCGCGCTGCCAGGTTATAGGTTTCTAATATTGGAGAAAGTTGGTGCTCGGATCGTCTGAAGGTAGTTCACTTTATTCCGCGACGCTCCATGCTGCATTGCTCAGCGCTTTCCGTCCTCGTGTCGCATTCTGCCGAAGCACACTGCGATTTAGCGCATGATGTAGGTTAACGCTTCAACAATATAAATATTAGTGTTTATTCCCACGTATTGCCTTACACTAAAACCGGTTCCTTGATAGAATGGCTACCGTAACTCACACATAACGCAACTGCACTTGAAATTTTGCTTTCCGACTCGCCTTCTCGTCTCGTGTCGTTTCAGCAGCAATCGTATACCGGCCGTCACACACCATCCCCCCCACATCATCTCTCCAAACAGTCTGTAACCACCTTCACTGCCGGCCATCATGGGTTGGAACAACCTATTCGGCAAAAAGGGCGACTCGCTGACTCAATCCAACTCCCAGCGCAACCTCAGTAAGGCTCGGCGGCAGAAAGGCGAGGCGGAGTCATCCTCTCCAGGGGGGGCGCAAGCGGCGGAGGCGCAGGAGGCGGCGCAGCGCTCCCCGCAGGCGTCGCAGCAGCCGCTGGCGTCGCCCACGCAACTATCCCCGAAACCGATGGGTGCGGGGGGGCAGCAGGGGGTTCTGCAGCGGGGAGCACGCGACGAGCAGCAGCAGCGGCAACAGCAGCAGTTTGCGCAGCGCCCGCAAGCGCAGCCGTCGCAGGTGCAAGCGCACCCGCCGCCCCCTCCGCAGCAGCAAGCGCCGTTCTCTCAGCCGCTCATGCAGGCTCCCCATTGGACGGGCGGAGGCTCCGCCGCCGCCGCTACCGGGCGGAGAAGCGCGGAGCGCAGCAGAGCGCAGGAGGGCATGGGCGGAACAGGGCCGGGGGGAACGAGCCCAATGGGGGGGGTTAACATGAGCGCATTGGTTGGGGCGACGATGGTTGGGGCAGTGGGGGGAGCAACTCCGCCCAGGGACGCGCGGGTGCCTGGCGCGGGCGCGGGAGGGGTGCAGGCGAAGGCGCAGCAGGACGACGGCATGGGGCGAGGCGCGTACCCCGCCTCGCGCGACTACTACCCCTCGCAGGGCGTCCCCACGCCGCACGGCACAGCCTCGGGCGCAGCTTCGGAACCCTGGCGCCAAGCCAGCGAGGCAGGCTCGGCGGTACGGCCGTGGGAGGTGCTGGGGAGAATGAAGGAGGAGGAGTGGGCGGCGTTCAAGGGGTGGGTGGAATCCACGTGGCGGTGCCGCCGCTGTGGCAGCCCCAGGGACGATCTCACCGAGCACCCTGTAGCCATGGCCCTGCTGCAGCGCTGCGGTATCACCCCCCCCAGCACCGCCGGCCAACCCGCCTCCTCCCCCCTCCACTCGGACGGCAGCGGAAGGTCCTCCGCACCTTCCTGGCAGCAGCAGAGAGGAGGGGATGTGCAGAGGGGGGGTGTGGACGCGCGCAGTCACGGGGGCGGGTCCCCCCTGAATCCCTCCTCGAAGCGCCACTCCTTCGATGCCTCCCCCCTTGCCTCCACCACCACCGCCAGCACCTTCACCGCCGGGCTAGGCCCGGACGCATGCCCGCACCTGCGCAGCAGCAGCGCGGACGGGGAGGGCAGCGGGGAGAACAGCGGGCGGCTCGGCCCTGGGGGGGACTACCAGGCGCAGGGGAACAGAAACTTTGACGAAAGCGCCCTGCAGGAGGTGCGCGCGCGGTTGGAGATGGGGGGAGTGGGCGGAGGCGGGGGAAGAGGCGGAGGGGGGCCTGGGGGCGGGGGCGGGCTGGCGCGGACGATGAGCAACACGGAGGTGCTGCAGAGGAAGCTGTTGGCGGCCATCACGCGCGCGCACCAGGTGTATTTCATCGACAAGGAGCCGAACGGCAGCCTGGTGTTTGACTACCTGCTGTCCGCGCTGCTGGAGGTCACCGAGTCCATGTTTGGATTCATCTCGTCCGCTCTGCTCAAGGCCGACGGCACACCGTACCTCAAGGTGCGTGTGATGATGGCTTGCCTCACGCGGTGATGCAACAAGCTGTCATCAGCAGGCTGTGCACGCTGCCACGCCGCCTCTCCTGTTTCTGCCGCTCCTTCAACCTCCTTCTCTCCCCACCATCACTCACTGCTCTCTCCCTCCCCTTCCCCTCATCCCCTCCTCCGCCCCACACTCCCTCCAGACGCACGCGATGACGAACGTGGCGTGGAGCAAGGAGCTGCGCGCGTGGTACGCGGCGAACAGCCACAAGGGGTTGGTGTTCACCAACCTCAACACGCTGCACGGCACCGTCGTGCTCACAGGGCAGCAGGTGGGTTGGTGTTGAGGGCGAGAAGGGCCAGCAGGCGCATGCCGGGCACGTGCTGCTGGCATGACGCAGCTGTTCACGCGGCAGCAGGTGAGCGAGAAGCCAAGGGCGAACAGCCACAAGGGGCTGGGCTGGTGTGCACCAACCTCAACACGCTGCACGGCACTGTGGTGCTCACGGGGCAACAGGTGGGTTAGAGAGGGCAGCAAATGGTCGAGAGCAGGCAGCAGCAGGTGGTGAACCCAGGTGCACCGCTTGAGAGTTGGTGGCAGGCAGGCATGCATGTGGTGTGGTGTGGTGTGGTGTGCTGCTCCCAGGCCAGCAGGTTTATGCAAGGGGGACAAACTGGCAGCCAGCAGGCTGTTGCATTTGCTTCTGCGTATGTGAATCCAGAGCACACCCACCTGCCTGCTCTCCTGATAGAGCGTTTCATGGTCATCCCCCTCTACACGTGGCCAGCCGAGCACTCACGCACTCTTTCCTATTCCAATGCCAATGCCAATGCCCTGCCCTGCCGTGCCCTGCCCTGCGCTCAGGTGCTCACGAATGACGCGCGCAACAACCCCAGGTCCAGGGGAGTCCCGCCAGGCCACCCTTTGATCGACAAGTTCATGGGCATCCCCCTCTACACCGGCACCGAGCTCATCGGCGCCTTTGCCGTCGCCAACCACGTACTTTCACTCCCTCACTCTCTCCTATGCTAATGCCTGCCCTGCCCTGCCCACAGGTGCTGACGAACGACGCTCGCAACGACCCCAGGTCGAGAGGAGTCCCTCCAGGCCACCCTTTGATCGACAAGTTCATGGGCATCCCCCTCTACACCGGCACCGAGCTCATCGGCGTCTTTGCCGTCGCCAACCGGGCGGCGGGGTACGACGAGCAGCTCGTGAAGGAGATCGAGCCTCTCACCATGACCATCGCCCAGATGATCTATGCCGTGAATGAGCGGAAGAGGAGGAAGGAGGCGGAGCTTCACTTGTCGAGCGTAGTGCAGGTGAGTAACAGGAGAAAGAGAAGGAGTGGGAGAGGGAGAGGGAGAGGGAGAGGGAGATGGAACTGCTCACCATGACGATAGCGTAGATAATTCAGAAGGAAGAGGTGCAAGGAAGCAGAGCTGCACTTATTGAGCCTTGTGCAGTTAAGTAACTTGAAATAGAGGGGGCGAGGAAGAGAGGGAGATGGCAGAGCGCAGAGCACCCACGTCATGTCCATGAGCGATAGAGGGGGAGAGGGAGGTGGAGGGGAGGAGGGCAGGAGGGAGAGGGCAGGAAGGGGCGAGAGGACAGCAGGAGGCAAGAGGGCAGCAGGCAGAGCGCATAGCACCCACGTGACGTCCATGAGCCTTTCTCTTGACGACTCTCTCATGGACGCATGGCACCCACTCTCTGCTCTCACCCCCTTCCCACCCTTCCAGGTGGCAAAGGAGGGAATCATGTCCCTGGCCCACAGCGGCCATGTGACGTCAATGAACCTGTCAGCGCGGCAGATGTTTGGCTTCGCGCAGCCGGGGGACGCGCCCCTGCCGGGCAGCATGCGCGAGGGCGTGGCGGCGCCCGCCAACCTGCAGCTCAAGGACCTGCTCGTGGAGATCGATGGGCACCGCGACATGCTCACTGCTGGAGGTGTGTGCTGTTGGGCTTGCTCTTGTGTGCAGTGTTGCTGTGCTATATTGGAGTTGACATGCTCGTGCTCTTGAGTTGAGAGGGCGTGGCTGCACCCGCCAACCTGCAGCTCAAGGACCTTCGTGGAGATTGATGGGCACCGCGACATGCTCCCTGGCGGGGGTGCGTGCTGCTCCGGGAGGAGGGAAGGGGGGTGGGTGCTAATGGGGCTTCGCTCTGAGGAAGAACGGGGGAGGATGTGGCAGGAATTGCTCTTGTAGGGTGAGCGGTGCGGTGGTGCTTTGAGCGTGCTGCGCCATCTCCCTCTCCCACCGCTCCTCTCTCTCCTCTTTCCCACCCCCCTTTTTTGTCCTCCTTCGTGCACCAGGGCTGGACCACGCGTCAGGGCAGGTGCACAAGGGCACTGGGTTCCGCACGGACGGCAGCACGTTCCCCCTCGAGATCTCGCTGTCCAAGGGCAACTACGACACCGTCTTCTATGTCGCGGTGCTCAGAGACATCTCCGAACGACTCGAGGCGGAGAAGAAGCTCAAGGTGAGAAAGGGCGTTGTTAGGGAGACACTGTATCAGGCAGTGGTGCGTCAGAGTGCACCACCTCCTGAGGTGACTTTTGAGTCGACTCAAAAGTCAGAGTGCACCACCTCCTGGGTCCCCATCCCCTCACCATTTGTCCATGTGCCACTCCGTGCGCCACTCACCAATCCCACATGCTCCATTCTGCACTCTCCCACCGTGCATGCAAGCAGGAGAGCGAGGAGCGGTGGCTGTATGCCCTGTCGGGCAGTGATGACGGCGTGTGGGACTGGAACGTGCGCGACAACACCATGTTCTTCTCCGACCGCTGGAAGCAGATGCTCGGGTGAGTGGCGCGAAGGGTGGGTGAGTGCATGCTTGGGCACTTGGATGAGGTGAGTGCAGCACATGCTGGGTGAAATTAATGTGACTGATGGAAGCAAGATCAATCGGACCAGCTGGAGTGCGACACATGGGCTGGTATTTGCCTTCACACCCCTCCCACTCATGCCCGCCTCCCAATTCTACTTCTTCCCACTCCGCCTCCCCTCCTTCCTCCAGCTACGAGCCGGGCGACATTGGATCGACGCTAGATGACTGGGAGCGGCTGCTCCACCCGGAGGACAAGGACCGCGCGTACGCGGACCTGAAGGAGCATCTGGACGGCGTGACGGCGCAGTTTGTGAACGAGCAGCGGCTGCGGTGCAAGGACGGGTCGTGGCGGTGGTTCCTGCACCGCGGCAAGCTGCTCTCCAAGACCGACGATGGGGAGCCGCTGCGCTTTGTGGGCACGCACACGGACATCACGGATAGGAAGGTTGCGGAGCAGGCGATGATGGATGCCAAGGACGAGGCTGAGAGGGTGTCTCGGGCCAAAGCAGGTGCGCAGACATGTTGCTCTGACCTTTCCCCCCCTCTCCCCCACCACCACCAAGGCCTTCCGTCCCTTCCCTCAAACCACTCGCATCAAAGCACTCACCGCTGCGGTTCGTGGCCACGCACGCGGATAACACGGTCCGCAAGGTGGCGGAGCAGGCAATGATGGATGCTAAGGACGAGGCTGAAAGGGTGTCCCGCGCCAAAGTAGGTGTGTATGGCCACTCTTGTCTTGTGCCTTCCCTTCTTCCTGCAAGTAGCTAGCACATCCCTCTCCCCCTCCCCCCACTTTCCCCTACATCACCCTCCCGACCTTCCTCCACCTTCCCAACAACCCCCTCCCCTCCCTTCACTTGCAGACTTCCTAGCCACTATGTGGCACGAGATCCCCTCACCTCACCTCACCTCACCTCACCTCACCTCACCTCACCTCACCTCACCTCACCTCACCTCACCTCACCTCCCTCCTTTTAGACACCGACCGCCCTCCTTTTAGACACCGACCTCCCTCCTTTTAGACACCGACCTCCCTCCTTTTAGACACCGACCTCCCTCCTTTTAGACACCGACCTCCCTCCTTTTAGACACCGACCTCCCTCCTTTTAGACACCGACCTCCCTCCTTTTAGACACCGACCTCCCTCCTTTTAGACACCGACCTCCCTCCTTTTAGACACCGACCTCCCTCCTTTTAGACACCGACCTCCCTCCTTTTAGACACCGACCTCACGCCCGACCAGCGCGACCGTGTAGTCACGATCCGGGATTCAGGCGACATGCTGCTGCTGCTGCAGATCATCAACGACATTCTCCACTACTCCAAGATCAAGCAAGCTCTTGTCTTCCCTTTTCCCCTCCCCCTCCCCTCCCGCCTCCAGATTTCCTCGCTACAATGAGCCACGAGATCAGGACACCCATGAACGGCGTGGTAGGCATGACAGCCCTGCTCCTCGACACCGACTTAACCCCCGAGCAGCGCGACCGCGTGGTGACCATTCGAGACTCGGGAGACATGCTGCTGCAGATCATCAACGACATCCTCGACTACTCCAAGATCGAGTCGGGTAAGCTGGACATGGAGCAGACGCTCTTCAACGTCGTTCAAGCAGTAGAGAGGGTCGCGGAGCTGCTCATTCACAACGCCGAGTCCAAGGGGTTAGATATCGTGATCGAGATCGAGCCGGACACGCCCGTGTTCCTGGTGGGGGACGCCGGGCGCACGCTGCAGGTGCTGATTAATCTGGTGTCGAATGCGATCAAGTTCACTGAGAAGGGGTATGTGAAGTTTCGGTTGGAGGCGGAGATCGGCGCGCCGTGCCTGCTGCAGCTCCCCTCCTCCGCCTCCGCCTCTTCCGCCGCTGCTGCTGCTGCTGCCGCTGCTGCTGCAGCAGGGGGTGCTGCTGGGTCCCCTTTCAGGGAGTCTCCTGGTGCGAGTGGCACGAACAGTCCCGCGCACGGGGCGTCAGGGAGCATTGGGGCGGCGATGCTGGCAGCGCAGCAGGAGGCGCGGGCGGCAAGGGCACGCGCGCAGGAGGCAGCGGCGGCACAGGAGGCGGGGGTGCTGTACTGGGTGTGCCACGTCAGCGACACGGGGATTGGTATTCCCAAGGAGCGCATTGGCCGACTTTTCACCAAGTTTTCGCAGGTGGGTCCACCCACCTGATCTGGCTAAGTTTCAGCCCCTCTCTCAGCCAAAATCTCAAACCCTGGTTGACTTGCCATTCTGCCTAACTATGCATGCCTGCCGTTCCTGCTCTGCCATCTGTGCCCTGCCTTTTGAGACGTCTCAAAAGCCGTTCCTGCTCTGCCATCTGTGCCCTGCCTCACGTGTGTCTCCTGCCCCCTGGCATGTCCCTGCTGTGCCTCACCCCCCCGCCTTCAGGTGGACGCATCCACAACACGAAGGTTCGGAGGAACAGGGCTCGGCCTAGCCATCTCAAAGCAGCTGGTGGAGCTCATGGGCGGCCGCATCTCAGTGCACAGCGAGTTCCGCCGAGGCTCCACCTTCACAGTGCGCCTGCCCGTCAACACCCACCACCCCGCCTACGCCACCGTCGCCGCGCTCAACCCGCCGCTCCCCACACCCTCCACGCCCTCAGCCCACTCGGGCCACTCCGCGTCGCTGCCCTCCCCGGATTCCCCTGCTGCGGCCGGCGCGCCGTCCAAGGCGCCGCCCTCCTCGTCCGGCCCGCTGCCCGTGCCGCTGGTTGTGCCTCCGGAGTTCCAATCCATTCGTGTGCTGCTCGTCAGCCCTCTGGAGGTGAGTGCCGCTCTATACTTGCCCCTCCCCACCCCCTCCACGCCGTCCAAGGCGCCGCCCTCGTCCGGCCCGCTGCCCCTGCCACTGGTTGTACCGCCAGAGTTCCAATCCATTCGTGTGCTGCTCGTCAGCCCGCTGGAGGTGAGTCAATCCGGTGCTCTTTTGTTGCGACTTTTGAGGCGCCTCAAGGGTCGTCGTTGGGTGCGCTGCCGGTGCCGCTGGTGCTGCCCCCGGAGTTCCGGTCCATCCGCGTGCTGCTCGCCAGCCCGCTTGAGGTGAGAGCAAGGTGGGCCTGTGGTTGAAGCGCCTGAGAAGCCACTTGCATTCCCCGCAAGCTACTGCCCGTGCCACTGGTGGTGCTGCCAAAGTTCCAATCTATTCCTGTGCTGCTTGTCAGCCCACTCGAGGTAAACTCTTGCACACGACAGCCTACTCAGGTTCACCCCCTTCTCAGGTTCACCCCCTTCTCAGGTTCATCCCCTTCTCAGGTTCACCCCCTTCTCAGGTTCACCCCCTTCTCAGGTTCACCCCCTTCTCAGGTTCGCCCCCTTCTCAGGTTCACCCCCTTCTCAGGTTCACCCCCTTCTCAGGTTCGCCCCCTTCTCAGGTTCACCCCCTTCTCAGGTTCACCCCCTTCTCTGGTTCACCCCCTTCTCAGGTTCGCCCCCTTCTCAGGTTCGCCCCCTTCTCAGGTTCGCCCCCTTCTCTGGTGCTGCTCCTCACGCTTTTCTTCCCATGTCCCCTCACCCTCGTCTCCACCCCCCCCCCCCCCCCCCATTCCCCCCAGGTGAGCACTAGCGCCATGCAGAAGCAGCTGGAGGCATGGAAGGTGCTGCACGCATGCCATCCACTCTGGTCCCTCCCTCCCTCCCTCCCTCCCTCCCTCCCTCCCTCCCTCCCTCCCTCCCTCCCTCCCTCCCTCCCTCCCTCCCTCCCTCCCTCCCTCCCTCCCTCCCTACCATCCTCATTCCCCCTCACCCTTTCCTTCCAATGTCCTCCCACCCTTCTCCTCCCAACCACCCCCCTTTCACCCCCAGGTGACAGTGAGCGCCATGCAGAAGCAGCTGGAGGCATGGAAGGTGCCGCACGCGTGCCTCACCTGCACGCCAGAGGAGGCCTTCCTCAAACGCCTCCCGGCCGGCACTCTGCCGCCCTCGCCGCCCCTGCCAGCCAGCCAACCAGCGCCCGGCACGTGGCGAGACGGGTCGGCGCGCAAGGGGCTGGCGGAGGATTACGATTTGATTGTGATTGACTGCTCCAACAAGCCGCAGCTCATTGACCCCATGTCCTCTGTGAGTGGGCTTAGCGTGCTGCTGTAGCGTGCTGTTCCCGAGGCGACTCAAAAAGGGGCTGGCAGGGGACTAAGATTCGATTGTGGTTGACTGCTCCAGCGAGCCACAACTGATTGACCCCATGTCCTCTGTAAGTGGGGGTTGTAGCGTGCTGCTGCTGTAGCATGCTGTTTCCATCGGTCTCCTCTCCTTGCAGGCAGCGTGTGCACATGATGCTGCTGTTGTCCCACATCCCTTGCCAACTCCCCAGCCTTCCCATCTCATTCTTCTCTCATTCCTCTCCCTTGCTTCCCTCGCCCCCCCTCCCCTCCCTGTGTGCGCTCCTGCAGGCGGTGTTGGAGATGGGAGCGCCCAAGTCCCCATCCCCCCCAAGTCCCCATCCCCCCCAAGTCCCCATCCCCCCCAAGTCCCCATCCCCCCCAAGTCCCCATCCCCCCCAAGTCCCCATCCCCCCCAAGTCCCCATCCCCTCCAAGTCCCCATCCCCCCCAAGTCCCCATCCCCCCCATCTCATTCTTCCCCCCTCCCTCTCCGTCCCTCTCCCTCCCCTCCCCCCCCTACAGGCGGTGTTGGAGATGCTGGGTCGGGAGCGAGTGGGGGTGGTGGTGCTGCTGAAGCGCTCTCAGGTGACGGAGAGGACAGAGGGCGAGCTCAAGGCTGTGCGCTACTGGCGTGACCGCTGCCCCGCCATGCTCAATAAGCCCATGGTACGCCCCGCCATGCTCAATAAGCCCATGGTACGCCCCGCCATGCTCAATAAGCCCATGGTACGCCCCGCCATGCTCAATAAGCCCATGGTACGCCCCGCCATGCTCAATAAGCCCATGGTACGCCCCGCCATGCTCAATAAGCCCATGGTACGCCCCGCCATGCTCAATAAGCCCATGGTACGCCCCGCCATGCTCAATAAGCCCATGGTACGCCCCGCCATGCTCAATAAGCCCATGGTACGCCCCGCCATGCTCAATAAGCCCATGGTACGCCCCGCAATGCTCAATAAGCCCATGGTACGCCCCGCCATGCTCAATAAGCCCATGGTACGCCCCGCCATGCTCAATAAGCCCATGGTACGCCCCGCCATGCTCAATAAGCCCATGGTACGCCCCGCCATGCTCAATAAGCCCATGGTACGCCCCGCCATGCTCAATAAGCCCATGGTACGCCCCGCCATGCTCAATAAGCCCATGGTACGCCCCGCCATGCTCAATAAGCCCATGGTACGCCCCGCCATGCTCAATAAGCCCATGGTACGCCCCGCCATGCTCAATAAGCCCATGGTACGCCCCGCCATGCTCAATAAGCCCATGGTACGCCCCGCCATGCTCAATAAGCCCATGGTACGCCCCGCCATGCTCAATAAGCCCATGGTACGCCCCGCAATGCTCAATAAGCCCATGGTACGCCCCGCCATGCTCAATAAGCCCATGGTACGCCCCGCCATGCTCAATAAGCCCATGGTACGCCCCGCCATGCTCAATAAGCCCATGGTACGCCCCGCCATGCTCAATAAGCCCATGGTACGCCCCGCCATGCTCAATAAGCCCATGGTACGCCCCGCCATGCTCAATAAGCCCATGGTACGCCCCGCCATGCTCAATAAGCCCATGGTACGCCCCGCCATGCTCAATAAGCCCATGGTACGCCCCGCAATGCTCAATAAGCCCATGGTACGCCCCGCCATGCTCAATAAGCCCATGGTACGCCCCGCCATGCTCAATAAGCCCATGGTACGCCCCGCAATGCTCAATAAGCCCATGGTACGCCCCGCCATGCTCAATAAGCCCATGGTACGCCCCGCCATGCTCAATAAGCCCATTGTACGCCCCGCCATGCTCAATAAGCCCATGGTACGCCCCGCCATGCTCAATAAGCCCATGGTACACCCTGCCATGCTCAATAAGCCCATGGTACGCCCCGCCATGCTCAATAAGCCCATGGTACGCCCCGCCATGCTCAATAAGCCCATGGTACGCCCCGCCATGCTCAATAAGCCCATGGTACGCCCCGCCATGCTCAATAAGCCCATGGTACGCCCCGCCATGCTCAATAAGCCCATGGTACGCCCCGCCATGCTCAATAAGCCCATGGTACACCCTGCCATGCTCAATAAGCCCATGGTACGCCCCGCCATGCTCAATAAGCCCATGGTACGCCCCGCCATGCTCAATAAGCCCATGGTACGCCCCGCCATGCTCAATAAGCCCATGGTACGCCCCGCCATGCTCAATAAGCCCATGGTACGCCCCGCCATGCTCAATAAGCCCATGGTATGCACGCGGAGTAGGCAACCATGTGTTTTGCAATGAAGCATTGGGAGATGAAGTGTGTTGTCTCAACTGCGGGGCGTGATGCAGCCTGGCGTGCAGCTCAATCATGGCAGCAGCAGCAGCAGCAGCAGCAGCAGCAGCAGGCGCTCGTCCAGTTTCATTGCCTCCCATGTCGACAACCTTGGAATCACCCCCTTCCTCTCCGCCACTACCTCTCTCCTGTCATTTCCCCTCCTGTCAACGTCCCCCTGTGTGCCATTAGGTGTGACCCAAGGCACTCCTGGAGGCAAAGGAAGCAGCCGTGCAGATCACCAACGGCGAAGGGCTGTTTCTGTCTGCTGCCCCCTTAGTCTTTCTCTCTCCTCGTCCGCCCTCCCCTCCCCCCCACACGTGCAGGTGCGTCCCAAGGCACTGCTGAAGGCCATGGAATCGGCCATGCGGAGCACGCCAGGCGGCGACGGGCTGTTCCTGTGCCCATTGCCTCCTTAGTCACTACCCCCCTCCTCTGTCCCTCCCCTTCCCCTTCCCCTCTGTCGCCCGCTACCCATGCGTGCCACCAGGTGCGCCCCAAGGCACTGCTGGAAGCCATGGAATCGGCGATGCAGAGCACACCGGGCGGCGACGGGCTGTTCGTGTCGTCGGGGCGGCGTCGGCAGCAGCCGCGGCCCGCTGCTCGGAGCATGGGGCCCAAGCTGAGTGGCCGCATCCTGCTCGCAGAAGACAACCTGGTGGGTGGGCGAACGATAGGAAGGGTGGGGGTTCTTTTGGTTCGCAAACAAAGCTTGCTTATACTGGATACCAACGGACAGAACTACGGCAGGCAGGGTGGTATGGTGGCAGGGTGGTATGGTGGCAGGGTGGTATGGTGGCAGGGTGGTATGGTGGCAGGGTGGTATGGTGGCAGGGTGGTATGGTGGCAGGGTTGTGCGAGAGTGGAAGGCAGAGAGGCAGGGTGGCAGGGCGTTGTTAGTGGGTGGCAGGGCGTTGTTAGTGGGTGGCAGGGCGTTGTTAGTGGGTGGCAGGGCGTTGTTAGTGGGTGGCAGGGCGTTGTTAGTGGGTGGCAGGGCGTTGTTAGTGGGTGGCAGGGCGTTGTTAGTGGGTGGCAGGGCGATGCTGCCACAGCTCGGGGTGAGCATTGAGTTGACGCACAAGTCGCCCTTCCGCCTCACTCTCTCTACCCGTCCCCTGTGTGCGTTTTTCTGTGTGGCCCGATGGTGAGCAGATAAACCAGAAGGTGGCCAAGTCGATGCTGGCGCAGCTGGGCGTGAGCATAGACATCGCCAACAATGGTGTGGAGGCCGTCAGCCTCTTCCAGAAGAACAAATACAACCTCATCCTCATGGACTGCCAGGTCAGCACCTTATCCTCATGGACTGCCAGGTCAGCACCTTATCCTCATGGACTGCCAGGTCAGCACCTTATCTGCATGGACTGCCAGGTCAGCAACCTCATCCTCGTGGACTGCCAGGTCAGCACCCTCATCCTCAGGTCTGCTTTGGAGTCGACTCAAAAGCGGACTGCCAGATCAGCAACCTCATCCCCATGGACTGCCAGGTAACCTCATCCTCAAGGTTCACACAGCTGCTACTCTGGTATTGTGATTCGTCCTTGTGTGCCACTCTCGGCCATGTGTGCCACTTGCATGCCCATGTCCATTTAGATATTCAAACTTGTCTCTTTCCAAACACGTGTGCATGTGCAATGAGCAGATGCCGGAGATGGATGGGTGGGCAGCGAGTCGCAGGATCAGGGAGCTGGAGGCACAGCAGGCACAGCCATCCGTCACCATCGTCGCTCTTGTAAGCCCCTTCCACCACCCTGCGCCTTCCCCCCACCTCCCTCTACCTGCTTCCTTTCTCCCCCTCCCTCCGCCTCCTCCCTCTCCTGTGTTTGCCCTTCACCTTGTTCTGTATGCCTCTCTTTTAAGCCATGCGTCTGTCTCACCTACCCATCAGCCTCTGTTTCCTTGTAAGCTCATCTCCCCACTACCAGCACTGATTTCTTTTCCTCTCTCTGTGTTTCCCCGCCCTGACCTCGCACATCCTCGCCACATGTCCAACTCGCCGTGCATTCATCTCCCCTCGCCCCACTTGTCTCCCCCCCCCCCCACGTGTGCACCCACTGCCAGACGGCCAACGCTCTCAAGGGCGACAGGGAGCAGTGCCTGGCTGCCGGCATGACAGGTGGGTGCATGGGGATGGGGCCGCCACGTGTGTGGGGGGGGAGTGGGTTGTACGTTGTGGGCTTCACGCATATCTCTGCTCCGCCCTTTCCCTGGCATCTCTCAACATTGCTGCTTCCTTGCTTCTGCTCCTCACCCTTCCCCCCTTACAGACTACATGTCCAAGCCTGTCAGCAAGGCCGCTCTGGAAAGGGTCCTCAGGCAATACCTTGACAAGGCATCAACTGATGGAGGCGTGAAATGAGCAAGGTGTGAACTGAGAGGGAGGTATACTAGACTGAGAAAGCCATGAACAGGGAGGGCAGAGCATGTGCAGTGGATGAATGAATGTACCATAATTGGGACATACGCCTTAGAAGAGGCCGCGTGGTTCTGTTGCTCCTCCTGAGCCTGTTTCCTGTGACTTACTGCTGCATTCAGTCTCCTGTCTCCTGAGCTTGTCTGCCAGCGGCTAGGGGTACTAGTTCTAACAGTTCACCCATCCTGCAATACATCTGCAGGTGATTTTATGCGCATGCAATGAATTGATGTGCATTATATTGTTCAGAATCACCTGCACTGGGGCAGCCGAATGGTTGGTTGGTTACCACTGACCAACCGTAATTTATTCCAGGTATGTGCTTATCCTAGTTACTTCAGGTTGCGCAAGCATTGTGTCAGATTCCTATTAGTATGACTTGTTTTGTTATAAGAGGGGTGAGAGCATATTAGCGGTGTGCAACAGGATAATAACAGGAATATTTTGCACAAAATGTACAATCAGGTCAAAGAATACGTGTATCTCGTGTAAATTGGTTGGAATCTTAATCGATTCCCTACAGCGAAAGCCCAGCCCAGGTGTAGTTCGGAACCCCTTGGGAGCGCTGGCGATTCAGCAGCTGACGGACCCGTTGAAATTGGAGAACGAACGCCTGCAAAGTAAAAAATGGAAAGGAAGAAACAAGCTTATTGAGTGTGACGCCATGGTTAGTGTCGTGAATGTGTGAAACGCTCTTCCGCATCCAGCAGGGAAGGCTGGCGCGAAACGGGTATGCAGCAGTCACTGGGGTGCGATCTGGCCGCAGCTGTAATGAGGACCCTCTTGGCGACGGAGCCTGGTAGCTTGAGCAAGAGAGGCTGGTACGCGGCCATACATATAACGAGCAAAGTAGGTAACGAAGCTAGCGAACTCAGAAGCTTGGTCAAATTTACGACTAGTTGCGGGACAACGAGCGATGCCTCAGTCGGAGGATGCGGCATCGAAGACAGCGGCATGCGCAGGGGTAGGTTCAGCTGCTTTCGCAGCAACCCCCGCAACCGCAGCTCCTACCACTCAAGTTTCTTTCATCATAGGCAACGCTAGCAATGACCCGCACAACGAAAGCATGAAAAACTAGAATCCAATCAATGGAAAAGCGAGTAAAGCGCATAAACAAGTCACGGCCATCAGTTGGGAGCATTCTTGTCGCCAGTGCCAACCCGTAAGAGCGGCAGTCAGACTTCAACAAGGACAGGTATAGCATTCATCACACGGGCGTGACCAGTACCACAACGAAATTTATCGCAACGACAACTTCAAACATGCCTGGAAGAACGACAAAGCACGAAGAACGTCGAAATCGCAAGTTCAGTGGATGCGAGAAAGGGATTAGTGGTAGGAGGGCGAACAAACGGCTCCCATCAGAAATAATCCATCGTCAGCGGCGTACCGTCTGTCTGCAGCGAGTGCAGCGCGGGGCCATCGGAAACGGCGGTGAGATGACATCGCGCGGGAGACGAGGGATTCGCAACATGAGAAATCATATGGTCAGACTGTGAGCACACGGACACGACAAAAGGAAGAGAATGGCTTACCTCGGCAGACTCTCGAAAGATCTGTCGCGGCAGCGTCGCGCACATAGTATCGAATGCGTCACGCGCATAATTACAGCTGCATATTCACAGCGGCACAGAGGAGCTTCCACTCGTCCTGGGCCATGGTGTTACCCTGACGGAAAAAGGGAGCTTACTGGAACAGTTGTCCCACAGGGAGAACGCCTTCATCCTGGTGGCATGATTCTGTGAACCTAGGAACCGCAGATTGCCCAAGGATCGTTAACATGGTGACTGAGCATTTATGCTGAAATCCACCTTGCAAAGCTACAAGGGTGGATAACCACCAACGGGTCTGCTTGTGCAAGGTTCTCTGCTCGCGAAAATACCAATTGTGCTGTTTCGCTCCTGGCTCGCGAACAGCGTATCAGAAATCGCGATCTTCCTTACTAGCTGCGCTTCTTCTAGACATTGTTAGACTATATCTAAAGTCCTCAGGATAGCAATCAGATAATTAATACTGTTGATTCGTTTTCTGTTTATCATCCACCACAATAGGTTGTGTTACAAACAAATTCATCTATCCTTATCCTTTGATATATATCATAATGCAAAAAAAACCTCAATACTTTAATGCACCCTTCTTGGCACATCTCATTATCATTGCGCCATAGAGATGTATCATTGTTATTTCGATCATGATAGGATGAGAAGGCACACAACTGCAGCATCATGTCAAAGTACATATACTCTTTATATTCTGTAAGTTTGAACCATGTGGCTAATTGGCATTCGGAAGTGCACATTAAACAGGATAAAAAGTTGAAGGCCCATCTTAGATGCCATGCTTTCAAGACATACCGTCACCCCCCGGATATAAGCGCCACCCTAGGATAAGCGCCTGGCGCTTCTAATTGGCATATGGCGCTTATATCCCCTCCTCGATTATAAGCGCACCCCCTGAAAAAACTAGTTTTATTATAAGCGCACGTAAACTTTAAAATTTGAAATGTGTACAAAACGTTGTAATGATTTTTACTTTAGCAGGCAGATATGTTGCAGATTCGGTTCCCTTCACATTCGGACCCTGCACTGGATGCGGGTCCAGTCAGCAGGAGCTGTCAGGAGCTGGATGTGAGTCAGATTGGGTGTGTCTCCCAGCGCGCGCGAGAATTTCACAGACGACCCCATGTAAATTCGACTCGATTGAAAGGGCAAGCACGAGACCTACAGTTTGGTGTTAAACAATATAAAAAATATGAATGTCATTTTATAAACGCCGGCGCTTATAAATTTACTCGATTATAAGCCCACCCCCTTGAAAAAACCTGTTTTATTATTGCCCCCCATGGGGGTATATCCGGGGGGTGACGGTATGGTAACGATAGCATATTCAAGGCTGCGTTCTTTCCTACACGTTTGCACCGAAAGCGCATTGCTCATGCACAACTATACAGCAATCATGTGCATACAAGATGCCATGAATGAGGGTGCGATGTACCATAAGTGCTAGGACAGCAGCAAATCTCCATCCGACTGCCATATCACTCATCTATACGTGACCGCTTCTTAGAAGCCGAAGCCCTCCCCTCTCCCTCCCCATCTGCCTTCCTCTCCCCTTCCACCTCCATCGCACTCACCTCCCCTCCACGCCCTTTCCTCCCTGACCCACCACCACCTGCACTCCCAGGCGTTGATCTTGCACCCGCACCAGCAGCAGCAGCAGGGGAGCCATCTGGAGCGTCCATGTTGAGGTCAAACACGAACCCCTTTGCACTGGGTGTGCCTTCCCCATCACCCCCTCCCTCCCCTTTCCCATCCCCCCTACCTGCCGCTACAGCCGGACCAGTCTTCTTGCCCGCCGAACCACTCAGGCCCTTAGCAGCAGCAAGTGGAGTCCCAGCAGCCGTAGCAGCCGCTACAGGCGTGGATGGAGCATCGGCGGCAGTTGTAGCACCCACAGCACCAGCAGCAGCAGGGGCTTGCAGGGGAGTGGCAGGCGTAGCTGCAGTTGGTGCAGGAGGCAGGGCGTTACCAGCTGCAGCATCCTTCCCTGCATCGCCCACAGCCTCTTTATTAGCTGCTCCTTTCCCAGCGTCTTTGACCGCGTCTCTATCGCCGTGCGAGTCCTTCTTGGGCTTGCCCTTGTGCAGCTTCACCCGCACCTCGTCTGGTAGCATGTCCGGTGGCACCACTCCCTCCATGCCCAGATCGCCAAACTGGAGCAAGAGAGAGGAAAGGGGGCATGGGAAAAGAAAGGGGGCGTGCAAGAGGAAAGCGAGTGTGAGAAAGGAAAGAGGGCGTGGGAGCAGAAGGGTGACATGTGTGATGGCACCACCCCCTCCATGCCCAGATCACCGAACTGGAGAGAGAGAAAGGAGGAACATCAGGGTGGTGGGAGCAGAGAGGTAGAGAGGGTGGGGAGCTGTGCTTTTGTGCAACCTACGCATGTGTGGTGTCACCACTCCCTCCTTGCCCAGTCGCCAAACTGGAGAGGGAAAGGAGAAGGAGCGGGGCAAGCACGACAACCCAAAACCTGAAAACATTTACTGAGTTCTAGACTTTGAACGCGGTTCTGTGCGCACCAGCAGCACACCCTATTCACGGCACGGGCAGGGCAGCTCACCCTGTTGAAGGCCTCGATGTCGGACCGTGCAGCGAGGCGCAAGGCCCTCCAGCAGAAGACCTGCCCCACGTGATGGATCAGGGAGGGGGTATGGGGCAGGAGAGAGAGAGAGAGAGAGAGAGAGAGAGAGAGAGAGAGAGAGAGAGAGAGAGAGAGAGAGAGAGAGAGAGAGAGAGAGAGAGAGAGAGAGAAGAGTTGAAAGAAGACAAGAAATTGAATACTGCACGTTCCCAGACAGCCACCACCCAGTCTGCCCCTCATACCCCTGCTACCATTCCAACCTCCGCTGCTGCTGCATCCGCTGCTACCCGTGCTATCCATGCTACCCATGCTGCCTCTCACCTTGTCATTCGTCCGGTGGTACTCCGCCTCGATGCAATTCTCCGGGTCCATCTGCTCTCATGCAAGCAAGCAAGCATGCTGCCATGCTGCACCTGCTTCTAGTGCTGCCCCTGCTACCCTGCTACCCATGCTGCCATGCTGCACTGCTGCTAGTGCTGCCCGTGCTACCCGTGCTACCCATGCTACCTCTCACCTTGTCATTGGTCCTGTGGTACTCCGCCTCTATGCAATTCTCCGGGTCCATCTGCTCGCTCACAGACACCACACAAGCAACACACGGACACGGGGAAAAAGGGGATTGTGGCACGGCAACAACACAACAGACTTGTAGTAAGAGGCGAACCAATCCCTTTTTTTTTCAGCACAAAGACGAGTGGAGATGAGGGCGTTGATAGACCAGGCCACATTCCCAGCAATGAAATAGCTAGGCTGGGGATGAGGGCTCCACTGTGAATGGTGTAACACCAGGTATTCCATGTGGGAATGCAGTCCAAACACACTGTATGGAGGCCCATTAATACCAGTCGAATGCAGCAACCAGCATCACCTGCCGCGCTCACATCACCAGCCACACCACGCATGGCTCACATCACCAGCCACACCACGCATGGCTCACATCATCAGCCAGCGGTTGAATGAAGTCTCGAAACGCCGGCACTGCCACCTGCTCTGGGTCCGTCAAGGCATCCTGCAGGGGGGAAGCACGAGGGGTGGGAGATGAAAGGGGCACGGACAGGGACGGAAGGTGAGGGGCGGTGCAAACGAGAAGGGCAGGAGAGCGATGAATGATGCAAAGAGGGGTTGGTGATGGTGTCGGGATGAGAGACCAGAGGGCACCGGGTGCAGGCAGGTTCTCGAGACGAGGACGAGAGTGAAAAAACAAGGCCTCTGCTGAGCAGGGGGGGGCGGGAAGGAGAAGAGCGGCTCACAGGGTGCTTGTCAGCCCATCGAAACAGCCGATCCAGCTCCTTGTTCCCCATCAGGTAACGCGGCCTGAGCGGGTGGTAGAAAGGAGAGAAAGGGCGCGTCACGTAAACCCATGAGGTAAGGGAGAGAGAGGAAGGAATGGCAGAGCGCAGATTCTCAGACCTCATCGCCCATCCTAAATAGGGCACATACCGTTTGGGTGTTGGGTCGCGGCGGGGAGTGAGGTCAGCTGGGGGGCGGTCGAAGGGCGGACACACCTCCTTCTTCCATGCCACCTGGCGGGCATGCAATGCGGTTCAGAGGTGTTGACAAACATGTGACGGGGGTCAAGGACCAAACGTAAGTCACTGGTTGTACACACTTGAATCGAAGGATTTTTTTTTTTTTTTTTTTTTTTTTTTTTTTTTTTTTTTTTTTTTAAATTGAACCAACAAACCAGAAAAGTATCCTAAGTTCATAGAAATTTACCAGCTCCCCCACTTTCACCCCCAACCTTCTCATCCCCACCTACAACCCCCACCCTTACCACCCCCCCTCACTTCAACCCCCCCCCACGCACCCAGTGCTTCTCTCGCCGCATCACGTGCTCCACAGACGTCAGAAAGTCCTCGCCGCCCGGCGGTAACCTTCTCAGAAGCTTCTTCACCCGCGCCTCAAACTCCCGGGCCTCCGCCCTCTGAGCAGGCAGCAGGCAACGCAAGGGAGTGGGAACAACGTCTGAGATGAAAGCGTGTGTGGTTGGTTAAGTGATTAAAGAAGTGTTTTGAGACGTCTCAAAACAACGCAAGGGAGTGGGAACAACGTCTGAGATGAAAGCGTGTGTGGTTGGTTAAGTGATTGAAGAAGTGTTTTGAGA